>UCOJ01002429.1:0-11846 GCA_900474305.1 Cecidostiba fungosa
CTCTCTCTCTCTCTCTCTCTCTCTCTCTCTCTCTCTCTCTCTCTCTCTCTCTCTCTCGCCTTCAGTCCTTGGTACACGATGTATCGCTCCGACACCATTGCCTGAAAGCGATCTCCACGAGCATACACTGCCACGCAATCTCAGTGTAAAGAAAATAAAGTAAAACAAAAATGAGATTAGTGGGAGTGATCATTCGCCTGTTACGCCAAATCCAAAACCCGTCATCCTCGCTAAAATCTCAACGTGACCAGTGAGAGATACCGTGGAAACGGATGAAGATGAGGTTGGTCTTGTTGATGTAACTGGTTGTTATGTGATGAAATGTATGTGTTCTAGGCATGAGCGGTGTCCGGATTAAAAAAAACGTCGAGGTCTGCGCCAGCGTTGATAACGGTGCCCGGTCGTTGTCTTCGTCATGATGAAAATTCTTCCATCCCTCACGCATGTTCTACAGCTCTGCCTCCTCTTCAGCTCTATTCGTGCCCTGATTTGAAGCTTGTGTACATCCTGGAGAAGCAGCTCATTTATGTTTATGAACCCCTGATGGTCTGGTGCTAGCGTTTAGATCAGTCATATCCAGCTTTCTTCTCTTGACCTTGGCTGCGATGGTCGAGCGGAGGAGTGCGCTTGATGACAGGGAAACAGCAAGATGTGGTAGTCTGCTGTCCTCAGCGCTAAGACGTTCCATGGTCCTGACGGCGATGATATCCTTTCTGAGGACCGTAGGGTCAAGTGTAGAGATCACGGCGTAGGCGAGAAGACGCAGTGAGGTTTCCGTCGTTCATTGCCTTCTTCTGCCACCTCTTGATCTCAGCAAGCGCTCTGCGCAGACTGGCAATCTCAAAGGTTTCTTGGCATCATGGTGATACGCGACTGCGTAAAAATTACGTACGCTTGCAGAACACTGTGGGCAAGTACACTAACAATACCTCTGAACATGGCACGATTCGTAAACAAGCAGTACCACGTAATTTTCGTACAAGAAAGTCACGAATTACGGGTACCAGCCGCCCAAAGTCGTCGTACTGCTACAGTGGAGTCAGTACCCGAGTTCAATTACAGACTACCACAGCACGAGTTCTGAACAGAAGCAATGGATTCCTGGAAATATTTTCAATGCACTTAACGGTAATTTAAGGCTAAACGAAAGCTGGGAAAGATTTCTATGAAAAATTTACGTAGCGGTTCATACAAAACTTTGGATATTTAGAAATTTTCCATACCTATTTTCGGAGAGTGATGGAAAACACAAGACTATTTTCCAGTGCCAAGACGAGAAATTGGCCAGCGAGAATATTTTTGCAGAGATCCTAAAAGGGATGGGCAAGTTTTCAATTTTTGATTGACTATTGTGATTGTTTTTCTGGGTGCGTACTCCCCTATACATACGCAATAATAAGCGCTAAGAATAGCAGAAAAAAAGTTGCGCTTGTTGTTACAGACCTTTTTAGCGACACCCCTACTTTTTACTATCAAAACGAGCAAGATCGGCGGGCAGCGGGACAGTTACTTGTTTCAAATTAGGGCTCCGAAAAATGTCTAAACCGATTCCGTTAAACTTCACTGTTTACGCTGGCCTATGTTTTTGTTAAAGAATTACTTTATAGAGAATAAAGTCAATAAAATGAAAAATCGTATGGATGTCGCACTTGAATCATGTTTTAACGGATTTTCGACGTGCTGGAGACAGTATGTGAAGAGTGTTAAATTTGTCTCGTCTAAAAAAAGAAAGAAAATCATCGTCAAAGATGCATGCATGGGAAGCAAAAAAACGGTACCTAAAGTATTCGTAAGACAACCGAGCAGTTCAAGGCTATTAGTGATACCAAGAGTTATGTCGGAAGACAACTTTAGATTTAATCTGTTAAAATCGTTCCTGAAAATGTACTATAGCTATTTTTCCTTTAAAATTGAAGGAAATATTTTTTAAGTTTGTATATCCATAAGAAAAAATATTGTTTGTAACACACGCACGATTTTCGCGATTTTCATATTAATAGGGACTAAAGTGACGCTTTTTGACCAACGGGCAAAAACGTAATTTAGCGGACCAAAAAGTGATACAGCGGGCAAAAAAGACATTTTTGTCCACTAAATTACTTTTCCGCCCGCTAAATCACTTGTAGTAAGCCCGCTAAATTACTTTTTTGCCCGTTCGTAAAAAAACCGTTACTTTAGTCCCTAACAATAGGTACGAAAAACGGGAAAATTGTGCGTGTATAAAAGTCTTTTTTGCCCGCTACTCTGAAATTCCGTAAATCGCAAAATTCAATACATGTTTTACAATAGTATATTGTGTACCAAGGGCGTAAAGTGGGCTTTTTTAGACCGAGTGTGGAGATTGCAGTTCGAGTCGAGGCGAGAAGAAGAAAGAAAGAATAATATATTCTGTATTAATCATTGATAGTTTTCTTAAAAATATTTAAAAAATTTTTAGCGGGCATTTTCAGGTTTTTTTTGCCCGCATAAGCGGGCAAACAAAATTAAAAAATGTCCGCTGGTCGTCGTAACGGGCGTTTTCAATTTTTTTTTGCCCACCGGTCTGAAAAGGGTCACTTTAGTCCCGCTTAATAGGTAAAAAAACATGAAAATCGTGCTTGCGTTACAAAAAACATATGGTGTACTAAGGGCGTAAAATGGCCTTTTTTTAGACGAAGAGTGGAGTTTTTAGTCCTAGTCGAAAGTGAACTAGCACGAGCCGAAGGCGAATGTGTTTGTGTACCGAGATGAATACTGCAACCACACGAGGTAAAAAAGCCCATTACCCCTTGGGGTACACCATACTTTTTGTAAAACATGTATTAATTTTCGTGATTCACGCAATTTTGGATTAGCGGGCAAAAAAGAGCACTTTTTCCCCGCTAAATTGTCGCGAAACGACTACGTTTATACCTAAATTTTAATTATAAAAAGAAGCCAAAATACGTGCATACGTTACAAAAAATATGGTGTGCATCAAGGCCTAAGTGAACTTTTTTACCTCGTGTGGTTGCAGCACCCGTCTTCGGGTCGAAAATGAACTCGCCTTTGATTCGTACTGTAAATTCCACACTCGGCCTAAAAAAGTCGACTTTACGCCTTTGGTTTCTAGTATACTTTATTATATTACGTACCAATTGGTGTCGTAGTAGTTCGTCGCTCTTTTTTAGATGGTTTCTGATAATTTTCCGCAGGATCAGAATTTTCCATATTATCCAAATTATTTACATGATTCGAATTGTCATCACAGGACTTCCATTCTTTTTGGTAAATATCATCTTCGTCATCAACATTTTGTTCCTCTTCTATATCTGAGGTGCTCTCTTCTTCATAAGGAATTCGTCCAGATTCATTTTCTGCGAAATCAGTTTGAGCTTTTTCCAAAAACTGAGAAACTTCTAAAATATCATTGGTGCCTACTGGTTGACGATAGATACTGAGATGTATTGTCTTATCGTGTCCCATAAATTTTGATAAATTTTCGATTTGGCCATCAGTCAAATTAACAGAGATTCCTACGGTTGCGACGTGTTTCCTTAGTCTCGTTCCACGTAGTAATTCAGGGAATTCCGCTCCACATTCGTTAGCGTACTTTACCAAAAGTGGACCTGCTTCAATCCATCTGAATCCATCTACGTCGCTGGGTAGTCCAAAAATGTAAGGATTATCCTCGTCCACACCCGCATCGATTCGATGTTTTAGTAACAGATCAATGCACTTTTCCATATCTCTGTCAAGTAATACTGGTGGTATTTTAGCATTTTTCTTCCCTCTTATTAGAACTCTTACATATCTGTCTGCAATACCTTTTGATGCTGTCGACAGTGAATTATAGTAATCTGGATTGGAATCCTTTAGATTTTCCTTACAATTTTCGTATGGTACTCTTTTCATTCTCGATAGTTCACCAATCCTTTTCCTATTGAATAATAAAATTCGACATATTAACCTTTGACCTAGTTTTTGCCAATTTTCAAAATCATAACTTTTAGAAAGTTGTTCAAAACTTTCTTCGGTAAGTGCCTTAATATATTTATTTAGTATGCTTATATCTTTAGTTGAGGGAAGCTTAGGTAAACCTTTTTCGATTTCCATTTTGCTTTGTGATTCGGAAACGACTTTTGAAATCATTTTGGGAAATTTCAATACTACCATGTGCTTAAACTCTTCAGCCGACTTTCTTTGATCTGGTTTCTTTTTTTCAATGCATTCACCTATGTGGATATCACACACCTGCACTGTAATTCTGCAAACATCTCTGGCCGTTGCAGGTGCATCGAAATGTTTAGTATCTGAATTAAATCGTCCCAATTGATTTGCAACTTCAATAAAAACTTTGTAATATCCTGGGTCAATAGCTGACTCCAAGGATGTTATTTCTTTTTTTTTTCTCTTAAACAAATAACCATTCTGGCTAGCAATCGCATCTCTGCTCGTATCTGTTTATTATGGTGATTAGACGTACGATATTTGTAAGCTTCATCATTGGCGTAAGCTATTATAAGGGCATCGTATCGAGCAATTAGAGAAATTTCACCGTTTCGTAGACGTGCTACAACTAAACGTAAGTATACATTGGCTTCGTGGTGCACGTCTCCGATCACGAGATTATTCAAAATTCGGGAGTTCTTGCTCGAGTCATCGCCTTTACATTTTTTTAAGTGTTTATGGATGCAGGATACAGCATATAGGGTATGGCAATAGGCGCACATTCTGTAATCACCTAATGTCTTATCCACTACGTTTTGACGCACTCGCCTAGTAAGATGAACTTCATTTGAAGTTTCTGCTTGTATACTTTGCGGAAAAGTACCTTCGTTTCTTAAATCCCTAATCAATTTTTCTCTCAGTAATTGTAAATCATTTAATGGTTGGCCTTTTACGCGTTTTGCAGGAGGTAATGATTTTATAACCACAACTTTTTCTTCATTAGGATGAATTTTGAACAGATGATCAGTTATTTTTCCACTGTACAGTTTACCACAATAACAACATCTGTATTTTTTGGACACTTCTGAATTACTGTCAATGGGAAGTTTATTCTTTAATGCTGCACCTAATTGATCAGTATTAATTTTGTCTAAATTAACATTTTGTAGTATGTTATTACTTTTTTGTTTCTTAACTGATTCGGATTCTATAATATTTCGTTCCTTCATAACAGATTTGGTGAACTTGTAAGATTTTACAGACGAAATTTCAGATGTAGAAGCGTCAAGTCTTTCTTTTTTTATACGTGCTTGAATTTGATTAGCGGAAGATTTTGTATGTGGAATTTTACTTGAAAATGATCCATTTTCCTTCGTATTCATACATTGTCTGTTAATATTAGTAGAATTATCGTCTAGGTCATACGTAGCTTCATTCTTTTGCTCATTAGGACTATGTTCTGTAGATTTATAATTTATTTTATTAGCTAAGGTATCTCTAGTTTGGCTTATCAGACTTGTAGAAATAGGTTCAGTATTGGATATGCTATTATCTGCAAATCCAGTAAAATTGGTATCTTGATCAGACATCTCAATCTCCTTACAATCATTCTTAGACATTATAGTACGTTCTATAAAGTCATTCGATTCAAAATTTTCATTATAATCTATAGGTAGCTCACTGTCCAGAAATTTCTCTACAAATGATGAATTTGCTATAGAAAAAAATAAAAATTTATTGACGTTCATATTAATTTTGTTGTGATATTAATCACAGGTTTTGTCTTTTACTCACGTTCAAGAATTTCTTTTGAAACACAAATTAATTCTTCGATATTCACTTTACATAAATCGGGAGAATTTAGAAGATTCCCATTTGAGTCAAATGTGCAATAAATAATAGACTGGTTTTCTTGTTGATTTTCATTATAACCTGCAAATTATAAATATTAATTATAGTTTTTGTTATATAAATCATAAAATAGATGCGTTGTACAATTTTTTAATTAAAATATTTTCATAGAAAATCTCCATGAACAATGCATTACTCCACAGTTTCTGTTACTATACAGTATGTTCAGATACAAAGATACTCCCTACATAAATCTATGAGATGCGAGGAAAAAACTAACTAATAGTTTGTAGTGAATCGAGTATGAATAATCAAATGGTAACTTCGAGTTTGTTGCATTAAGAGGAGCGCGCGCGATTACGCGCGATAGGGGGTACGTTTATAATTCGCGCGCGGGTATCATGACAAAGGAAATCGATATCCAATCGGTATAAAGGGCATGATTCGGCAGGATTTCCGGAAAAATACACGGGCAGTAGGGGATGTAACAGCGACCTGCTGCGAAGAGGCTTCCGCCTCATACTAGTTTGTAAGGCATCTTGAGCTATTTTCGCTGAAAGCTAGAGTGGAAGTCGCAGTTCTCGTTGCTTTCTTAGAACTACAACGCTCTAAGGAAAGAAAAACCAAGGAGCTGCACAAGCACTCAAGGAAGTGCTAGAGGATGATGCCACAATAAGGATTCTGCAGCATGGAGTGCTTTTTGAAATAAAAGACCTCGACGCGGTAACTACCAAATAGCGAAACAGAAGTTGACTTAGCCACCCTCTTTGCGTGCAAAAAATACAGGGATTTAGACGAAACATCGTAGGATACAGACCGCAATGAAAAATCAGCGATCTAAGTATGTGATGATATTGCTTTCCAGGAAAGAATGATAATTCGAGAATAACTATTTGTATGTGTTAAGGTAGCAGGTATACATATTTACAGCTGCTACGGTTCTCCTAACGCACCAAGTGAGCAGTTCGAACAACTGTTAAATCGGATTGTACAAGATGCTATGGAAGAAAACCGATACTGAACGCAGGTGATTTCAAGTTGGAGTGTAGAGTGGGGCAGCCAAAAGACCAACTAAAGAGGACGAGTGCTACTGGAAGCATTTGCTCTCCTATATTTGGTATTTCTCAACCAAGGTTGCACTTTCACCTTTAGAAGAAGAGCACAGGATCTATGGTAGACCTGCCGTATGTTAGCATAGCATTATTTTAATAGAGGTAGGAAAATCAAAGCAAGGATCCAGCGCGAGTACAAGGACCAATAGAGTAGGTCGAAAAACGAAATATTATGATAAGGAGATGTTTCTGTTGGCACTGGACGAAATGTAACTGTTGGGAATGGATAACAGCAAGGCTGAGCAGGTGACGCTGCTATGCCAAGAAAAGTGCCCAAACATATACGATCACCTGTATACTGGTGGAACGAAGAGGCTGAGAGTACCCGTAGTGAGTGTCACCAGACCAGGAGACGGGGACAGCGGACAAGGAAGAAATTCTACAGAATGAGAAGAGACCAGGAGGCAGTGGATGCCTGCAACGCGAAAGCTATTGTCAGGGTACAGGAGAAGTGCACTAAGGGTCGCATCTTCTTACCGTAAGGTATCGGACGAGGTTGCATACATTATAGCAGGCATGCCGCCAATTGATCTACTAGCAATAGAGAGGAAGGGAGTCTACGAGATAAAGCGACGGCCGAATCACAACACTCGACGATGACTGAGTGGCAAAAAAGTAGGGATTTCAACAACGAAGGAGCGATGGACACATCGCCTCCTACCAAGAATAGAAACAAGAAATGGAGAAGTCAATTACTATCTCACACAGTTTCTAACCGAGCACGGATGCTTTCGGGCGTACCTACACAGATTCAAAATAGAAGACCATCCAAACTGTCCAGTATGTTTGGTCATAAATGAGAATGCGGAGCATGTCTTCTGTGACTGCTCGCGATATCAACAGGAGCGAGAAGAACTCGATTGTTATTTCCAGACCAGAGTAACAACTAATTCGATTATATTAAGTCGGTTATGCCGATTTCGGAGTATGGATAGTGCGCAGTCAATAACTATGCAGCAGACATTCTCAAAATAGTTAGGAAGGACGAAAAAATAAGAAAAAGATGTAGCGACTGAGCGTACGCGTGTGCGTGCATGAGTGTGTGTGTGCGTGCGCGGTATGTGTGTTTGTCGGTAGGTGTAATGTACATTCTTTGTGTGTGGGTGTGTATGTATGTGTGTATGTGTGTGTGTGTGTGTGTGTGTGTGTGTGTGTGTGTGTGGGTGTGTATGGTATGTGTAAATGTCGGTGGGTGTAATGTACGCGTGTTGCGAGTTTGGATGGTGTTTGCGTGTAAGGTACTTGTACCAGTTTTCGATCATATAAGGGTGGGGCAGGATTATTTTGATGATATTTTTACTATTTTGCATTTACTCGTAGAACTTTTTAGTGCAATAGTTACTCGCTGTCATAATAAAGACCAAAAAAAGTAGCATAAAATTATGATTAATCTTCAAAATAATAGTTCAAATAAATAGTCTGAGGGGCTCTATTTTCGATCAGTGTGTATAAATACGGCCCGATTTTCGATCAGATATGACCCCAGTTTTCGATCACTTTGTAAACGAAATATTTAAATAAGATTTTTATCTACTTCAGATTGTTTATCGAAAGTATGATTCAATCCCCGACTGAGCAAGTAAATATTAAATGATCTAAATACTTTATTTTTATACGTTTATTGTGTGGTACTGCATATCAATAAGACCCAATTTTCGATCACCCAGTTTCCGACCGAGCGCTAGCGTTGACTGGGCGTCATAACCTTAAAATAGTTCTTTAAGCATTGTTTATACACTACTAACGCTCACTGAAGTACTTAAATATTCTTAGTAAGTTAATAAATATAATGCACACTTTGTTCTTCAAAATTCAATCGAAAATATTTGTAAATAGTGCTTTATCGGAAATAGGGCCCTGATCGAAAACTGCTACATCTACCTTAAGGGGCAGCCGGACTTATATAGATAATATATAGCTTCGATCAAGCATGCAAGTCGCTCGAAATAATAATTGTTATTCAAAATTTAATTCTTCTCCGATATTACGATCTTCAGAATTACCGAAGCCTTTATTTAAAATTAAAAAAAGCAATATTTCAAAAGTACCATCCAATCGACAGAACGCACAGTAGTCCAATTAAAATTTCGAGGTACCGAAATACCCATCTCCCCGAGAATATAGAGAAAAAACTGATCTCCACATCTTCAATTTGGAAATGTAATGCGGATGATCCCGGCGTCTGCAGTGACGAAGCGTTAGACATATAGTATAGCAGGCTTCGAAAAAAAAAGGTCGCGAGAACGCCAACCGAAATGAAAATGGGAAGAGGATCAACAGCCGTTCTCGCTGCTGCTGCTGCTGCGGCAGCGCTTCCCTATAATCCTTTTCACAATTTTTTAACCCCATCTGTCGCCTTCGGCGCATCCCTTGGCGAGCCTTTTTTTCAAACTACATATAACTATGCTGCGTTGCGGAGAATGAGGCAAAAAGACCGAACCGTGAATCGCTTGTTAGTTAACGACCTCGATGTATATGTATAGACATATAGAGAATCGTGAATAAGCTGATGCGCTTTTTGAAAGCCGGTGTGTTGTTGTTCTCGGTGAGAGAGGTAATGTAGTGCGCTTCTTTAATGATTTGGAATATAACATCTGTTTTGTGTAACTATTAAATTCTCTTTTTTGAAGAATGTATGTGGGTTTTGTATCAATTGAATAATAGATACACATATTAATATATCTATACCGACATTATCTAAAAATACTGTATTCGGACTCCGTATAGTAGAACTCGGATTGAATTTCTTACATTTTTTTCATCCAGTAAAAATTTTGCTGTTGCTACAGCATAAATTCGCGTCCTTCTCATTGCTGTAAAACATTTTCAAGCACACTCGCATACTTAAAATTTCAGTTTTGCACAAAAATCTAATAAAAAAATAGTATAGTACTTCGTATTTAAAAAAAAAGCTTGAACAGAAAAATGCAAAAGCAAACGTATACTTCCTTATTTCAATAATCAAAAAATCCAAACTTTTAGACCACAAAAACCTTTTCCTCTACTCGCGGTATGAAAACTGAATTTAATCGTCAACAAGCACATCGCATCGCGTCGCCGCTGACCTACTTCATCCAACAATAGTCCGACCCATCCTCATCTACCTAAATGAAAAACGCAAAAGAGGCCCATAGGATACATCCCAATATAGGACTACGTCAAGGCCCCGTTTCCGCAACGCACACACATGTACGCATCTATCTCTTTGAATCGCATTGTATATGCCTACTACTGAGCTCCGTTTAACGACTCGATTCGCGGCGCGCCCCGGAAGGATAATCCATTAACATAATTTTACATGGAGCGGGAGAAGCCATATATAGCAGATGCAAAAAAGGATCGAAGTAAATAATAGCCGTAGAGAAAAGTAGGCCCAGGTATGTACGTATAACTACCCTTTCCTGCATCGAGAGACCCTTCCTTCTTACGCTTTATATATCCCCCGCCGAAAAGGGCTTAATTCAAATATTTAAAATTTTCCCCGGCCTCGATTTTTGCGTAACGGCGCAACCCTTTCTTACCCCCCAGTTCCTTTTTTTACCTAAGCGACACTTCTCATATACCTGGGACTGGTAACTCTAGCCGTGTCTGTCAGACGATATATATAAATCGAAAGGGTTGTTAGGCGAGTTAAATTTTGTTATTTATACTGCTACTAAACGATAACAATTTTTTTTTTTCGTCTTCTAGTCGAGAAAATTCGATCGCATATCTCGGTATATGTGTGATGCAGCAGAGGCCAGACTCTTCTTACGGCCGAACCGCGAGTCAGAGCGTGACACTCCTATACCCTCTCGGTCGTCCCTTGATTTACGAGAATCGTGACGGGCCATTTGTCGGGGTGTGAGAGAGAGAGAGCCCTTTCGCTCTAAAGTCCTTTCTCTACTCGTTCCTTCTCTCTTCCCTTATCGGCGCGCGACAGGAGCGCAAAAAGCGCGGTTTCTTCTGTTGCGCGACTTTCCGCCGGAGTGAGAAAAACTTTGTCCGACACGCCGTGTATATAGATATATACAAAGTGTTGAGTAGGCTATATAGGTAAATATTTGAGAGATGCGCTTGTTGATGGGAGTATCGAGCGATATACTGTTGTTTGTTTTGATTACTAAATTACTCGCGTTAAAGAATTCACTATATATACACAGTATCAAGCATCACCGCCGCGAGTTAATGTTTATATAAAGAAGCGTCTGCTGTATCTTTGCGTTAAAATTGCACATTTCGCGTTTACTTTACATTCCGAAGTAGTCGGCGTCGAGGAGGTAAGAGAGAGGAAAAAAGGGACGCCGAAAAGCGGCTCGTATGTATTCTTATGGACCGGCCTGTTTATGGCGCGCAATTTATTTCGGAATCGAAGGTATAATGGCCGTCGGCTCTTTTTTCTCCGTCGATATAGCTTTCGGAAATCGAGCCGCGTAGCGGCATTAAAATTTCAGCAAAGCCGAATGATGATGCCCCTCTATTGTCCCCTCTCTTTGCAAAATGCATTTTTCATTCGATCTCGCGCTGAGGGTCGGATTATAAGGAAAATCTTTTATTTTATTCACGGTATCTATACGTATATACGTATAGTCGATTTAATTAAAGAGTTTTCATTAAAAGAGCTGCGAGAGAGAGAGAGAGTTAGCTAGTAAAAATAAATCGAATTCCATCGACAAAAAAAAAGAGAGAAAATTGTCTAGACCGTCCAGACGAAATCCTGTCTATGAGAGAAAAATCGGAGGAGGAAAGCCAATCGCGAGCGATTTTCACACCGACGAGGAGAAGCCTCGAGTATTCCTCGTTCCCTCAAAAACTTTTCTCGCCCCTGCGGCCTCGATATCCTCACTCTCTCTCCCATCATTTTTTGATCAGACTCCGATGACTCGCCGCTTTCTCCCAGGATATCTCGAGCTTCTTCTTCTTCTTCTTCCCTATTATATATATAGCTATACACATCCCGGCGTATATGTATATATATATGTGTGTGTATATACC
>UCOJ01002430.1:0-11917 GCA_900474305.1 Cecidostiba fungosa
ATCTTAAGAAAATGGTAGAGTTTTATATATTCGTTACAGTTATATTTTCCAACAGAAATTTAATCTTATCAAATTTACCATAAATTTTTCAGGATAGATTTCATAATAGAATGTATAAGGTATAAAGTTTTTATGAGAACTGTCACTAAGATTTTATTTAGAAAATTCAGACGGTTAGTTAATAAGAATAAAGTTTGAATTAATAATTAGATATTATTAACTACTAGGGGGATGTTAAGATTGTGTGTGTGTCCGCGATTATTTTTATATCCTTATTACTCGATGGTAGGCACGTTTGAGTTTATGAGACGTAGATTCCCAAACGCGTCGCATTATTATCTTTGCATTTATACGGTACATTCTGTTTCTTAAAGGTTGTAAAAGCATAAAATCACGGTTCCTTCAAGGCGTTTAGACACGTTTTCACTAATCACGGGAAAAACCGAATTTCCCGTCTGTCGCCAGTTTACTACAATGTTTATAGTTTTGTTTGTCGCGTCTTGAGTTTGTGTGAGGCTATAAACGCCTAGAATGCTATTTGTCATTGTAGAACTGAACCGTTCTGGAACGATCGAGAGCATGAAGCGATCGGTCGCATGCGTCACGCGCTCAGGTAGGGCCATAAAGCCCCGTAGTGGAGGCCAAGCGCAGGTACAAAATCAACCAACTTGGGCCTTAAATCCCCACTCCGGTGGAGGCACAGCTATTCCGATGGAGGCACAACTATGCTATATGCGCGCGCACCTCTAGGTGCATGAAGCCTCCGATAGACGGCACGAACGCGAGACATCGAACGTCTCCGGAAAATCGAGTGCTAAGTCAGATATTGTCGAACGGTCGAGCTGAGCGGTAGTCCTCTACACTCATGCATATATTATACGTGGTTTGTTAAATAAAGTTCCTTTACTTAAGTTTTGCTACAATAAATTTCAGAGTTCATTTTATTTCTTCGATCTAAAGGTGCATCCGATTAATTTCGCGTGCACAGCGCATCCTCAAACTCATCAGAAGTGAGTCTCTGTGGAACGCGCCTATACGATTCATAACACATAGAAATGCATGGTTCCTTTACTATATATATCAGAATAGTTAAATTCACTTTATTCAAATATTTACTTTTACTGTAATAACTGGCTATCGATCGTAGAGTTGTTTATAGAGCTATAGAAATGGTGATCGAGTACTAAACGTTATAGGTGCATATAGACAGCGACTAATGTACATGCATTGTGTATTGAATCGATATAAGGATAATATGAAATACATTATAATGTATTATATGTCCAATGGCAAAAATGGAATGGAATTACCTGTTGCTGATTATCGACGCTGTGTCGGAGTAGGTCAGGTCCACGAAAAAAATTAAATCAATATATGATTGAAGTAATTTTCTTTATTTTCTTGTTTCTAGACTAGTATCATTCACATGAAAAGAATAAGTTTCAAGTTTAGCAGCGTATCCGACAAATTTTACGAGAAAATATATAAAAAGACTCTCCACGCCGCATGTATAGTTTCTTTATAAATCAAGCGCTGCCATTTTCTGAAGCTCCCAAAAAATATTTCCGCCCGAAAGAATCTTCTCTTTTAACCAAAAGCGTCATCGATTTTCCCTCCAGCGAAAAAAGAACGCGCGCATGCATACGCATTTGCCAACGCCGAGCGCGCGCGCGCGCGACAAATTAACGTATATATGATGCGTGCGAGCACGAGCTCGGCGAGCGACGCTTAATACGCCCGGCTTATACGCGCGCCGGGAAATAAAAGGCCGACGGCGAACAAAAAAAAGCACACAACAAGAGAGTCAGGATGTATCGACGAGCGAGCGTGTACGAGAGGCGACACCTTAATCCGCGCTTTTTTGTGAGCGCGCGAATGGATGAAGAGACACGAGTGAGCGCAGTATCTAGATTATGTGTGCCACATTTTGTGTCTGTGTGTGGGTGTGTGTGTGCATCTGCATACGAAAAATGACGTTTTTTTACGCTGCGAGTGTCTATGCACGCTCTCCCACTGGGTGAAATTCGATTATTATGGAAGAGTAGGCTTTGATCGAGTGTCAAAGTTTTCGGAACAAGGCATCAATCATTGTATTTTGTTGATTTTCAGGTTTTTTAGCGCTCGTTCGTGTGACCGAGATACGCGTGTGTCAACAAGTTGTAAGATGAATTTTTAGAGGATTATGACAGCGAGTACGCGTGATATTTTTATTCTGTCTGATAAAAACGTAAAAAAATTTATCGAATTGTCGGCGTACGACTCGTGACTGAAATAACGAACAAAACGTCGTTCAGTTTGATAAACTTAAAACATTGCAAGGAACTCAACTATACACGCGTAGTAAATGACAAATTAAGAGTATCGCCAGAAAAAGTTTAGAAAACTTTTCAAGTTATTCCTTAAGTACTTATTAAAGTTTATATCTTTCTTTGCCAAGTCTATAGTTTCTTAATAAAATTAAGATAGCGGCTAAGCTTCGGCTCAAGCTTGACCTTGATGAAGCGCACATTTGTACTTTAATTTATACTTTTCTACTTTACCGACATGTATAAATGTATGTACAAACTCACGATAAAGCTTTTATACTAGCTTTTAGCTGCTGGTATTTTTCGTAGTGAATTCCAATCAGTATTAAAAATATTTCAAATATGCTGGGAGTAATTGTTGGGTCCTATATCATGTTAACTTCAGTATATTGAAAAATGACTACTGCAGCGGCTCAATAACAACTTATTGAGCAAGAAGAAATCAATTGTATTAGTTTGAAATAGCAGATTAACTGATGCCTATAAAGATTTACACGATTTTTTTTTTACTCGAAACAACATTTTTAGCTCGAGGTATACTTAGTTTTTTTCAATATATAGTGAACTACATCTTTTTAATCTGTTAATGGGAAATGACCTAGGAGATTTTCGCTGGAAATGCATGAACTAAGATCTTTTTAATCCGCTATAACGGAGAAGGAACGAGGAACGTCATTTTCAAATAAACTTGTTTCTTACAAAGCTTATACTCACTTGGATATTTTTTTGAACAATAATCATAAAATGTATCACAATGCAATATCATGCTTATAAAGCACCAAAAAGATTCATAACAGGACTTGTGAAATTGTACAACCACACCTCTCGAAAAAATACAAGGTTTCTTTAAAAGCTCCACGCTTTACTGGCTACACCATAAATACCCAATATTTTGACGTGCATTTATCTCGCATCGTTCTTACTCGCACCCCAGCATGTGGTCTACCCTATATATATGCCCTACCCATATAATAATCCTACGAGCGTAACCCGCACCTCAACCAATGGGCAATAAACAAAAATCAAGCAGGAGAGCGAAAACTGCGCCACTGGGGGCATATACCTCGCAGAGTTATGTCGATCACGTTTCACTACTCGGCGTCAATATATAGCCACGCAGCTGGGAAAAAAGACACCTCCACGACGTCGTGGCTCCCGCAGGAGGAATTTCACTTCAGAGCCACCTTTTTTTTTGTCGCACTCGCTTCAACCGACTTGCAAATGCGCGTCCCCTCCTTAAAGGCGTCGATCAATTTTTTATCGGGGGCTGCTGCTGCTGCTGCTGCCCACAATTTTGCGGATAAATTCCCGCGGCGGCCGACACTTTTATGGCCGCGCCGAGAATTTAAAAATTGTCGGCCGCTAAAGCGTTGCTCGTCTAATACGGCTCCTGTTCCCGGCCAGACGACTTATAAGGGGATTTCATGAAATGTACGTTTATCAGGGGGTCGAGTTTTTGAGGATTATATGAGTAAGGAGGCACGAATTTAGGGTGATCGAGTAGTTGATAATTCGGTGGGTTGTGGTGAAAGAATCATAAAAGTAAATTTGATCTTTGTCAGTGGATTAGGAGTACGACTTGATACTCCAACAAAGATTACGTTTATCTGATTTTTTTTTAAATTTCAAGTGCTTTTACACTAGAGGGATAAAAAATTCCAGTTAAAATCAAATTTCAAATTTAATGATACTCCGTGGATTACGTAGTGTGGAAGTAAAACATTAATTCAAATGATAATTTTTACAGAAAATTTTCTGCTTTTTAGATTATTAAGCTTATTCTGGTAAAATATAATACTATATTAATACAGATTTAATTTAATTAGTCAGTTTACCGATCTTAATATGCGACTGGAAATCTATGAAATTATATGAAGCTATTATTATTAATAATTTTAATCTCCTGTGTTCCCGAGTTTATTTTGTATAATCCTGTAATGAAATGGACATGAATTAATGTTTATTGACTGAGATTATATCTTGATCCATTATTCGAGTAGAAAAAAGGGACTTTTCGAATTGATATTTGTTGTTTTTCGGGCAACTTGAAACAATAAACAAATAACTCTAATTAATAATTTTCAACCCTCAAATATGAGATTACATATTGAACGATCAAAACTTTATTCCTGTGACGTATATTATGCGCAAAATTGAATCAAGTATCAGAAAATATGCTGAATTAATTTTGTTATACGTTTATAAGGCTTCATATATCCAAACAAATGATATCTGTAGAAAACAGAAAGAAAAATTGGTTAACCAAAACTCCATTAAATGTGAAATGCTGTAAAAAAATCATCAATCTTCTGTCCAATTAATCAACAACTGAAATACGTCCATCATAATTCAATATTGCAAGCCATAGCCTCGCGGGCGAGCATGATGTATTCCTGTCGCAATAAAAATTGCAGCACAATGGCGAGCTAACGAAATATATGCGCGAAATCGTTCTCCTTCATTTCGCATTCTTTTATCTTCATCAATATGCCTTTTATACGCGACTCTCTCACTCTCTTTCTCTGTCGTCCTTCCATTCGATTTCTCATCTTCTCTATATCTCGCGGGCCGCGCGACCTCTTATCAAAATTCATGCTACGACTCATCCTCTCCTTCTCTCTCGCCGTGCCACCGCCGACAAAGCCGCAATTTACATCGGGCGAACGATCGTGACACATTTCTCAAACGGAAATTATCACGGAGCGGAGAGTGGAGCGACCGACTTATCTCCTAAGCGGTTCGATTATTTATATAGGGACTCCGGTGCGCGGTGGTCGCGGAGATGCAAATTTTCCTTTTGATCCGTGCTTTCTTTGCGCGAATGCCCTACGAATCAAAGAACATTAAACATTTATATATCACATCCCAGGCTTGAATCTGCAATTCAATAATAAACCGAAGCACTAATACTCATCGCGAATGTAAGGACGAAGCGCGGGCCGCATCGATAAATCGAGATAAAGGCAACAGCCAAGCGAAAACCGCGCCAGTACAACTAAAGAGCCTGCGTAAATTTTCCGCATAACGCGCTTCGAAGAGAGATACAAACGAAAATTCAATCAGCCATTGGACGCAGGCAGATCGTCAGCCACAGCCTCAAACCGTTTCATTCTAAACAGCAGACCTAATCGACGCGTGAAAATGGCAAACATCATTTAACGCGAACGCCGCAGTAGCCTTCTAACCAATACACATAACGTCAGTTCGCGCGGAAAATTCCGTGGCTACTGCTAACTGTAGCCTATATATGGTATAGCTCTCGAGGTTCGTTATAGCAATATTGTATCGTAATTAGCGAAGCGGGCATTGCAATTGCATAATATGCCAATAGCAGGCGCGCTCTCCTATATATACATATATATATACATATGTATACTCACTAGCACATACACCGCAGAGCCGGGCGTGCATTATTCATTTCGCGATAAAGACCGCCGGCCACGCGGGGAAAAGAAGCGAAAGCCCCGCACCTACATATACGTATATAGGTACTCACTGCCAGCGATCGACGCGCGCTGTCCAGAGCCGCGCTATTCCGATAATTAAATGAACGGAGCGAGCTCGTGCTCGTATTATGAGGCTCCAAAGAAATGGACGCGCGCGCGCGCGCGGTAATAATACTTGCATATTTTACCAGGGGCTGATTCATATGCGCGACGACGAGCTTTTCAATTTCGATGCAGCGAGCTCTACTCGTCTCGCGGCTGATGCAGCCTGTGCGATAATGTTGACACTGCAGCGGCTGCTTTTCCCGCGATACCTCCTCATATATGATGGAGTCGTTGACGCGATCGATGCTCTGATGCGCAGCTTATTATCGTCATTGCGGCGATTACCGAGTGAAAAATTATTGAGCGACTTAATTTCAATCTGATTAGAGAGAGAGTCCAGCATTGAATGGGGATCAAAGTTATTCATAAAAAATCTGCTACGGCTTTCCTTGAAATTGCCTAATGCGATCGATTTATCGAAAACTCAGAGAGCTGATCCAGGAATTATACAGAAGAGCGCAATCATCATCCGATTATATAAACTCCGAGCGTGCAGCTCAATTTACTCGCAGAGCATGTAGACGGAATAATAAAGTTCGAGTGTATTGATACAAGAAAAAGATGCGAATACGATGTTTGTTTTTATTTTGCCGATTCATTTTCCAGCAGATAATTGTGAATCCATCTATTGATCTGTATTCGATATTGTAACATAGAACGCGTTCCGTAAATCGAATGCGCGTTCAGAAATCAAACGTTATTTTTACGTGAATTTGGCCTCTACAAATATAAAGTTGTGGTAGTACGCGACGCGGAAACAAAATTCAATTCGTGCGTATAACGTTGATTTAAATTGAAAATTTAATTTGCATCCTCGTTAGCATTTAGATGATTAAAATGATGACTATTAATATGAAAATTATAAATCGCAATAATTATCGGGAGTCAGTCCAATGAAATAATTTATTCTCTTGCAATATTATTATAACGGCAACGACTTAATTTAAAGAGTGCAGTAAAATAATATCATACGCGATGTGATTCTATACAAATAGCAGCGATGAATTTAATGGTGAAATATTTACTAGCCCTCATCTAGATATCTGTGCCTATCTAATCAATTCATATTTTTGTTCGTCATTATGTATTTTACTTTAGTTACAAAGGAAAATACTATAAAAGCATAATCTCATAATGCTTGCTTATAGGTATGCCAGCTTCGTAATGCACATCAGCTTATTATAATATTCTGTTATTAAATTCAATGCAATTATCCAATACTTCGACGTAGCCACGTAATCTCATAATTTCAAATTAAACTTGCTGTAAAACGAAGCTTGAAATCCATCATTAAGGCTTATGAAATTTAAAGCTCATCCTTTTCAATCTTACACATCTAGCAATCTAGAAAAAAGCTTGATATTACAACAGCGATTCATTGCCAACTTTTGATTATCTCGTCGACCGAAACCCAACATCGAAACTTTAATGGCAAAAAGCATACCCCGGACTAGCGAGCGGAGATCGAGAGACGCGCGAAATTCTAACGACGTCCGGAGCACGACTTCTCTGTCTCGCTTGCTCGCGTCGCGGCATGTATATTTCGAGAGACAACCGTATACACTTTGTAACAGTTCGACGCGACAACTCGACTACGAAAGTGCAACTATAGCGCCAGACAGTCTCGAGGCGGCGAGGTGAGGCGAGATTACGACAAGATTGTCGTTTTCTTTGTCGAACACATGAGGGAGAGTGGATCGTGTTTTTAATGAAAAGCATTATTCTGACATGGTGATTTCTACTGATTGAAAAAAAAATGAAGTTTGTTCGAGCTCACAAGAGGTGAGTAATATAATTTTACAACCTCGGGCTTGCATCCAACGCCAATCAGCAAGCTTGCAGCTATGGATTTTAGGAAAACAGTCGGCGATGAGAGTCTGCTATTCAAAAGGGATAACGAGTGGATGGAAAAGAAAGCTTCTAAAAAATGTCATAAAATGAAAGGTTATTCCCAGCGCAGAGCTAACGACCGGGCGAACCCGAATTAGTAGCCGATTAAAGCTGATTTAATCCAACTGAAATTGTGATCCATTTCAATGGTTAATAAATCGAAAAATATGTCATCGAATGCAAAATTCCAACAATTATAAAATCCTAATCGAAATTTTACGACTGATATCGAGCTGAAAGTGTGCAAATAATGCTTAACCCACGTTAAATCAAGCTTTTTAAGAAAGTGTAAGGAAAAGACTATAAAATTATACGAGTTTGAGACTTGAGTTTATATCCGTATTGAGAAAGTCTCAAATCTTCAATCCCCGCAAAACTAAATCCCGAGAGGTCTCCGCGCCCATCGAACCATCCTCCAAATCCATCTCACCAAGGTCGAATTTCCGGCCTCGTCCCCATGATTTACGAATTCTAATTGGCCCTGCAGCCTCCGCGACATCCCTTTTATAATATCATAGCCAAGGAGGAGCCGAGTAGCAGAGCCAGGAGATAGTTCTTGCTCGAGTTCTCTCTCTCTCTCTCCCCTCATCTGCAGAAGTAAGGGGGACGACGTATACGATCGAGCGAAAGAGGGATGACGAAAGTTTTCTCGTTTGTCAGTTGATCGGCCGACGTCGCTGCTCGAGTGGCGTTTTGCTCGCGCGATATCGAGATTTTCACTTCGGCGCCGTCCCCAAGATGTTGCGAGCCCGGATTTCACCTTAATTGCGCCACTATGTACTTTCAAGGTTGCCGCTTATTAGCCAACTTTTTGGCCCGCGAAATGTGTGCTTGAACGCTCATGGCGGAATTTATGACTGCTATACTATATCGGGATTATTTATTTGAATTCTTCTTGTACAACAGCACAGATTCGTTTTTATTATGGCTCTTCGCCTTTCATCGCCAATTTTAGTTGCTACAATAAGTGCAAGCTTTGATGTTAGTATTAGTTATTAGAAAAGAAAATATATAAAGTATATAGCAGTAGAAAAGAAAATCTGAAAAAGTATATACAATCTGGAATCTTGTTTCATTGTTTACACGATTCGCGAGTTCCGTTCTTCTGTCTTTAGTCTATATCTCTTTCTTCTCTCGCTTCTGAAGAAGCAAGTGAGAGAGAAGGAGCTTTTCCGCCCAGTCGAATATAACGTCGGTGCGGCTCTCTGGAGCTCACGGTATCAATTCACTCGAGCTCGTCTTTCTGCCTCCCCTGGCAACTTTTAACAAGCATGAAAATTTATATCACGATCGCGCTCCTGCAAACTTTTAAGTACACTTTTGTTACAGAGAGAGAGAGTAAAGAAAGAGAGGGAGAGAAAAGACCCGCGGCGACACCTTAGACCAGAGAGAAAATAACTTGAATGTATCAAATATCACTTTTGAAGTTTCCTCTTCTCTGGTATTGTTTCAGCTTCGCCAGGTTCTACTCGTCGTTATCTGCGCCGAGAAAATATAAACATTCTGCGCGATGCTCTATTATTTTCTTTCCTTCCGTGTGCTATGCAAAAGCTTTCCCATCAAATCAAAAATATACAATGCTTTTTTTCCGAGCAACAATTCCGTTGATTAACAACGAAAAATAAATATAATTTCATTTTTTCTCGAGCGTGCGTTGTTTCGATAAAACTATACTCGACTCAATTGGACATTATTTTTGTCAACTAATCAAGTCGAGCCATATGATTTCGTTCAAGTGTACCCATTATTTATTGTGCTTCAATCGCAATTCATCTCTTTTCCCTAATTGAACGCAGAAACTTTTACCACAACAATTTTCTAATTGTACAAATGTTCCCTTTCGATGAATAACTGTTTAAAAAAGTACCGCCGCTCCGGCAAATAATAATTATCACGCTTATGTCAGAGCCATAAAAATCAACAACAGTAGTCGCCCAAATAACTTAGTCTCGGCCCGAAAGAACGAGAGCAACGGGAGCGACTCGAGCAACAGGCTTCACCTGGAAATCGTGAAAAATCGATTTAATATCGAAGCACTGGCATTAATCCTCGACCATATTTCGTCGAGCTGTTCATTTTAGCGACAAGAAAAGGCCACGTGTGGTCGTCCCGCTGAGCGGATTCGAGGCAATTTTACTCTTGGCATTAATGTTTTATCATCGACGCGCGCGGCCGAGGCCATAGTTGACGAACCCACGCCTCGAGTAACACCTGCAGCTGCCCTCACTCTATATGACCGAGGCTGTTGCCGCGTATATTATGATCTCGGCCTGAGTTCAGAAATTTTCAGAATGTTTCTGGCGCTTTTGCTCTGGCATGTTTTCGTTGCGGAATGATGCAGATGATCAAACTTTGCCATTAGTCAAGAGAATTTGTGATGTGAATAATGAAACGAGATGGTTTCACTGAAACATTGATTGTATCATGAAATATAATGCTGTGTGTTTTCTCAACTGTTTTAAAAGATTCAATATAATGTATGTGAATGTAATAATGTTTACCAATCTTGATTAAATGGGTTGCAAGTGCGTTGAAATAATCCCAATACATATGACAGCTTGTACGTGCGTGAGCGTAGAAGAACCGTGACGCTTCTTGTTTGATTAAATGGTATTAGCTCACGATTTTAAAAGAATAAATATCCAGCATTGCATTATTTACATGCAATATTTGTTAAAGCACGTGTGCTACGAAATACGGAGCTTGTAAATATAACCGAGTCAACAAAGTGCATATTACTCTTTCAAACTGCACGTTTTCTTTGAAAAAAAACTAGCGATCACACACGACTGCCTCGTACTTTCTTTTATTAGACGGTTAATTCTCTCGCTGCTATAATTTTTCTTCATTTCCATGCGCTTAACATTTTTAATTCGGCAATGCGAGATTAAATCCAGGTCTGACCCGACGCGGACTCTCGTCACTTAATCAAACAAATCCCGCGCGCAGAGGGTATAACAAAGCTCCGAGCAGATTTCAATCATTAATTTTAAGCCCCGTCCTAATTGAAATCCAAAAATTTATGGACCCATCTCCACATTCGCAGCTTTCAGCCGGGCTCTCCCCGCAGTGCATCTCGCAACAAAGGCAATTAAAACAACTTTATCGCCTAATCGCGCCACACTATACTCGACTTCCGACAAATTTTCATCATAGTTAAATCTGCTGCTGCCGCCTGCCCCCGGCGTAGTCGTAAAGCATCGAACGACGAGAGAGATAGAGAGAGAGAGAAGCGAGAGCGCTCGTTAATCCGGAAATCCCGTTTCCTCGCGAGCAATCGCTCTCGCACGCAGCTCGAAATTTTACAATCTCAAGCGGGCTGTCGCATGCGCTCGTATACCTGTATATATACCTTTTCCTTACGGCCGAGCAAGCCATGCATGGCAGCGTGTAGTAAACGCGCTGCACATGACAAGTTCTCACGCGCGAAGGACTATCCGAGTAATCCGGGCAATCCCAAGCCCGAAATCCGCGTTATGAAAGTGAGGCCTCTGCGTTGCTGATAGTATATATACACACACAGGCGAGAGAGAGAGAGAGCTATATAGACCAACTGCATAGCCGCCATAAAAAGCGCGTGTGTACGGGAACGATCACGCAGCTGCGGCGTTAAAAGGAAGCGTAGTAGGTATCGGCTGGCGAGTCCAAGGAGGAAATAAAGTGGTCGCTGGAATTTATGGCCGCGAGTGCCGGAGGGCTGTTTTACGCACACTCGAGAAGTGTGGAGTTGAAATGTTTTTTTTCCCTTGCCCCGAGAGCGGATGGTTTTATACTTTTGAATTATGAAGCTCTCGAAGCGTTTGTATATACGAATCACGGATCGAAATAAAACTGAATATTAGGTATACATTTCGTATCTATCCTTCACTCATCGTCGCTGATGTGAAAGAATCGGGTGACTTTGAAACATCGTGAAAGTGGTCGAGGTAGAAATTTTAACGATAATTCGTTTTGCCAGACACTTTTGCACTCAAACGAGCAAATTGCAGTTGATTACGATTACTCCTTTAAAAAAAAGTAATCCTCTCACATAGCACCCGATTCCTCTTACACCAAATTCAAAAATCATTGCGAGCGCAGAGGGCTGATGCACAGAGAGAGAGAGAGAGAGAGAGAGAGAGAGAGAGAGAGAGAGAGAGAGAGAGAGAGAGAGAGAGAGAGAGAGAGAGA
>UCOJ01002431.1:0-11826 GCA_900474305.1 Cecidostiba fungosa
ATATATATATATATGTGCGTGCGTACCTGCGTGCGTGCGTGCGTATGCGTAACAAACTCCAAACACAAATGATCTCGAAATTCCATAAAAATCCTTAATTGATTTTTCGCCGACCATTCCAGCCACTCAAACGGGACCTTGGTTATTCAAACTAATCGTACTTATTCTTCAATCCCCATACTGCTCGGCTATTTTTGCGATCCGTCATGTGTTTCATCCAGATTAGAAGATCGGCGAGTGCCTTATGTGAAAGGCAAAGCGTTTCGCTTTTAGCGATGTTTTATTTTCTATCCGATTTCAACGAATCATGGCTTATTTTCTTCCTTAGGAAATTCCAGGGGGGGGGGGTTATTGATATAATCTGAATGATAGCACTTATAGATTAAGCGCAATTCACGATTGTTTAAAGAAACTTGAAGAATTATTTTTATACAATCGTGAATTGCGTTTAATCTATAAGTGCTATCACTCAGATTATATCAATAAACCCCCCCTGGAATTTCCTAAATAACAAAATAAGCCTTGATTCGTTGAAATCGAATGGAAAATAAAATAGATTCCGGTGTTTTTAGAGCGTTTTTCAATTAACAATATCTGCGCATCTTGTGTTGTAATCTTCATAAAAAAGATTTTTTCTGCAGTGAAAAGTATCCACCTTTAAAATATAATCAGCTTTGTTTGATAAAAATTAACAAAAAACGTACAAAAGAGTATTTTATTTTTATGTTCTGTATGACATATATATGAGTGATGAGCCACCTTAATCAATTTTTTTGTATAAAAACAAATATTAAATAATGCCCTAATGAAAAAACGCGCGATTATTCGCGTAATTAATTGCCTGATTTATCGAACTTTTTCCGACGAGGTTAGTCGTACGATTAATCGCGTGACTAATCGCGTGATTCATCTAAAATGAATTTTCAAATAAAATTGTTTAAAATGCAAAATTAGTAATCGGGGTAGCCACTTTAGGTGTTACCATCAGGATGGCAACATCGAAACTGGCCACCCTGATTACTAATTTTGTAGTTTAAACAATATTTTTTTATTTAAAAAGTTATTTTTGAAGAATCGCACAATTACTTGCACGATTATTTGCATGACTAATCGCGCGATTAATCGTACAATTTTATTTAGGTGAATTTCGCGATTAGTTACGCCATTAATCCTGGGTTTAATCACGCAACTAATCGCATCGGAAAAAAGTTCGATAAATTCACGTCATTAATCACGCGAATAATCGGGCGACTAACCGGGCGATTTTTTTCAGTAGAGTTAAGTATATTAGACTTTATTAAACTCAATATACATTAATATAGATCGATATATGTCAGTAAAATGTTGTATAAAACATTGCTATTGGAAACAATAAATAAAATTGTTTTAAAATTTGTCCATTTCGACTGCAAATATTTGTGAAGAGATTTGTAAATAAATATCGTCCTATATGGACCTATATCGAAGTATATCGTAATTTTTAACAGTTCAAATACTTTTTAACAATTCATAATGCAAAGAATGCAATGAAGATTGGTACTATTTATGCCAATAATGTATTTTATAGACTTCTATCAACTGTTTATAACATGGTTGTTATCTTATTATTAGTGTATTTCAAAATAATATATTAGCAAGGTATTTTAATATTTTACAATTCGTTCAATAATAAAATATCATATTAATTATATATGTAGATCGCGAGCGAAGCGAGCGCTTTAGGTTAGGTAATATTAAAATAGGTTTTAAAAAACATATATGTTCCCTATTATTATATTCACCTCTCTATATAATATTACCATAGCTGATCCCCGGTAGAAATGTTCAGCAGTTTTTGAGAAGTCTGGCCTGTTCGTTCAGTAGTTACTAACAACAGGAGGCAGGTTGGTGTGAATCATCGATTCCCATGAAACTTTGCTGGTGAATAGAGTATCAAAAAATCTTGGACACCTGTTTTTTTATTTTTGCCAACTTGCTGGTTGAGGGGGTTAAAACCACTCCCGAATTGAAAAAAGAGGTACTTTTGGCATTCAAAATGCATCAGTTTCAGATAGAAAATAGTAATAAATAATTTGTGTGATTATGTAACTCAAAACAGAATCAAAAAATATTCGATTCGTGTTTCTGATTTTTTTCCTTCGAATTTACATAGTCAGTAAAAACCGCCCTTACAAATACAAATATTCTGCGTACACTTTTAATTTATTAACGCTATTCTCACGCCAGAATCACACTTAAAAAATGTTTTTAATAATCATTTTTGGTTTAGAGAAGGTCATCAAGTGATGTCTTTTGCTTTGTGGTCCAATTTGAAGGTCATTTCAAGGTCAATTTCGATTTTTTAATAGAAACTTTTTTTTTATCGGAATTGGAGACTTGAATGTTCTATATTCTTATCAATTGGACTGCAGGGGTCATTTCGAAGTACCTAATATTTTTCAACACAAATTTGTGACAAAGAGGTGTTTAAGAAAAATTTACGTGACCGAATATTGCAGGAGTTAAAAATCATGGCGGGGGGTCTTATATTTATCCAACAACTGAAGGTCATCAGAAATCCGTTACGTCCCTGCCATTGATCTTGGATCATGCGGAGATTTAACCTTCATTATAATGATACTCGATCTTGAATACTATATATTATCATTTCATACAGCCACCATTTAATAATAGTTTTTTTAATAAGTGAAATCTAGGAAATTTTTTGTGTTGACAAGCAATTTTAAATCAGATATAAGATGTAGATCCAGAAAAATTTTCGTTGTACATTGTAATTTTTTACGACTCGTGTGATATCGATAATTATTGATCCTACGCGGCTAAAATAATATGCTTGATACTGTACGTTTTGTAACAAGATTATAAGTAGTTATAAATAAAATTCTTAAGTTATCCAAAATTAAAGACATGGCAGTTCAATATTTTGTCCATCCCTTATTATATTTATGAATAAATTCGTTATATAAGAAAAATCATGTTTACAGAACTATCTATATCTATACAGTTAATTATATTAAAAATGTGGTTATTCACACCAATAATAAATTCAGGGTACACATGTTGTACAATAATGGAAATTTATGAAAAAATGTTTGAAACATAGTTGTTTCTTACAGCACGCATATCTTATTATTGCTGTTTCTTCACATATGTCACAGATCTGTTCCTGTTTGATATTAAAACAAAATTCAACTGGATTTTCAAAGTTTATAGGTTTAGTCACAACATAGCCACTATTGAACCATCCATATTTAAATGCATTCTGAAATCTTTGCGAAGAAAGCTGATTGTGTATTAAAGACTGCATTCTTATAATATTATTTCTTTCATGCAAATTGACAATATAGTTGAGTAAAATTACTGTATCTTAAAACTGTCTAACAAAGTTCTTCCTGAAACGAAAAACGTACACTTCTAAAGGCTGAATCATGCCTGTTGTGCCTTTCGTTATTATTTTTAACTTTAAGTTAACAATATGGTGGTGTTACTTCTCTTACGGGTTTTTCACATTGTCTGCTCCATGAATCCAATAATAGAACTGGAGAATCTCCGCTTTGTGGTAAAAATATTTCTTGTATCTAAATTTGAAGTAATTTTTTCGATAATTTTCCAGAGGTCGATGCTTCAACGCGTACATTTGTTGGTACGAATAAATTTTCAATAACACGTGGTCTAAATATCCCACCTTTTTCTTTTAACACTATAAATAAAGGTGATAGTAACTTTCCTTCCGCAGATACAGTCGGTTGTATTGTATAACTATGTCTTATTGAGGAAAGAGATTGAGCAACACATTCTACTTTTTTGGCACCTTCATAACATAATGTTCTACCACTGTGCTTTTCCAAGTTAAATCCACTTTGATCTGAATTAAAAACATTTTGTGCTCCGTATTGAAAAATTAATCTACTAACGTCATTTCTGAAATTCTCGCATTGTTGCTGTAAATCTTTCACGTTATCCACAGGCGAATGAGTAACAAATTTAGTTATTTTTCGAGAAACAATATTATTTTTACTTTTAAACTGCTGCGCCCTCCAAAGAGATGCTTTAAACCGTGGCATTTTCAACTCAATTTTTTTTGTAGACCATTTCTTCAAGTCTGTCGTGGATTTTAATATTTTAAAGGCAACTGCTTCTTGAATTTTATCTAAAGTATACTTCGAAACTTGGTACAATTTTTCTAATGATAAAGGCTTTGTTTTTCCACTCTGCCAAAATACTACCGCTCGTTTCTTGTAATTGAAATTTATTGGTTCATCTTTACACAAACAAGCAGGAACCTGTGCATAATCTTGAGATATGTCTCTTTCGTCAATAGCTTGTGCAAAGATATCGCTATCGTAATCCTTAAAAAAAGTTGTATTTCTTGATTGATTCCAACAGGATTATCAACACTATGTCGTATTATATCTTCTATATAATCGTGTAGAAGTTGTTCATCTTCGTTTACTTTTGACGGATCAATTTCGATTTTATTTGGATTAAAAGTCAGCGATAGTAATGTCACCACAGTTATTGGATTAACAAGCATGGTAAAGAATCAAGAAAAAGAATTAAAATTATTGAATATAATTTCAACAGTATTATGTTGGTTACGACTTTAGTCCATTTACAAGCACCATATATTGTAGTGGTTTTCAAATTATTGGTAATCCACTACATTTTTGAAAATTTTCCACATTTTCAGATTATTTATGAAAAATTGAGAAATCTATAGAAACGAAGAAATATGTATAATTCCGCGATTCGGAAAGTAAAAATGTTTCACCGTTGATTTCAAGAATTATTTTTAGATAGCAAGAATAAAGAAAAGCACGTGCCGAATATTTTTAGTATAAACTTCGATAAAGAGAAATCGAAATCAATTATAACTCGGTTCCAGCATTAGCTGCTTACAAGAGAATATCAGAGTCATAAAATATATGAATAGAATAATTAACATTAACCAGTGGATAATGATTTTCTTGAAATGTCATACTTATAGCTCGAATGCAATTAAGATAGAATTACAATATGCAACAAAAAAGTATAGTTAGAGATTATTCCCGGAGGTACCTATAAGGCAGTAATCACCCGAGGAAATACACGACTTTACTCCGTGCTGCATATAAAACTGTATTCACGACCTAATTGCGTAGCCCCACTTTGTTGTCACGCAAATAAATCCTCCTCACGCGTCGTTCTGACCTTAAAATAACCCCTGGGACCTCCATGGTCAAGACCATAATGACGTATTTGAATGCAGAAAAGTTCAGTCTCCATGTATGGTATATAAAATATTAGTACATATTTAAAAAATCAAAGTTGACATCACTTGATAACCTTCTCTAAACCAAAAATAATTATTAAAAACATTTTTTAAGTGTGATTCTGACGAGAGAATAGCGTTAATAAATTAAAAGTGGACGCAGAATATTTGTATTTGTAAGGGCGGTTTTTACTTACTATGTAAATTCCAAGGAAAAAAATCAGAAACACGTGTCGAATATTTTTTAATACTCTATTCACCAGCAAAGTTTCATGGGAATCGGTGATTCACACCAACCTGCCTCCCCATGTGAGCAGAGACGACCGTTCCACACGGAAATTTCCGCCCAAATTTCCACCCCATGTTAACGCAACCCATGGGGACAATAGTCCCATTTTTCAAGTCCACAAAGAGTCTACACAGTTAAGTCGTGAATAAAGTTCTATATGCAACACGAGAGTAAAAAAGTTATTCTCTCGGGTGATTCCTCATGCGTGGGCATAATGTAAATGCAACCCATGGGGACAATAGTCCCATTTTTCAAGTCAACAAAGAGTCTACACAGTGAAGTCGTGAATAAAGTTCTATATGCAACACGAGAGTAAAATCGATTATTCTCTCGGGTGATTCCTCATCCGTTGGCATAATCTGCGACTTTATTCGCTTGTTGCATAATGTACTATTATTTTATTTTAATTTTTACAAGCTATATATTCCGGTGGATGGCGAAGTCTGAGGTGGTATGGTCCAGTGTTTTGTTATAAATATATTACTGATTTGCAATAAACAAAACATCATTTTTTGCAATCAAAAAAATTGTTTTATATTCTTTAGGTAATTTTTATTCGAAAGTATTCTTGCAAATTTCGTAAATTGCATATCATTTGAGTAAGAAATCAGTCTTATTCACAGCCATGAAAGATGAAAACTTTGATTTTTTACTCAAACAATATAAATTTTACGAAAAAATCTGTAAAAACACTTTTAATTTAAAATTACATAAAGAATACAACGCAATTTTTTTCATTTGCAAAAAGTGATATTTTGTTTATTTCAAATCAGTAATTTGTTAAATACAAATACTGGACCATGTAGAGGCATGATAACCATCAAAATCGGATTCTTCATCCCTAAAAACATAATAAACCGTCAAAACATTGAAGGGATCTGGAAATGGCTACTCAGACTCCGCCGGCCACTAGACTATAATACAAAATAGTACATAGTAATATACAATTTTCAAATGAATCTATCAATCTCTACGAGTCAAAAGTTTCTCTGTAGACTACATCCCAGAACTTACGGCCCAGGGTAAAAGGATGCTGTATATTATCCGAGCTCATTTCCTTTTACTGGTCTTAATAAGGTGTAAAATAATTCTAATAAAATCAAGTTAAATTTTTTTAATTATTACGGGATAAAATTCGAAGAACTGAAAGTGTGTGTTTCGCCCCGAGCCCCGAGCTAGTACATCGTAATATAATTTAATTATACAAACAAAAAATTATAGGACACAGTAACTTTATTTGTAAATTTATACACGAGCATTTAATATATTTTACAGAAACAAACGAATCCACCACAAGCAACTGAAGAATTTACTGCAGGATGCGGAGAAGACAGATTAGGTTTTATAATGTTTGAATGTGGTTTAGAAGGAATAAAACTTAAAATCGTTAAAAGATCTCAGTTTGAAAAAGGTGATAATGGAAATGAGGAGAAGAAATCTGAATTAGAAGGTTCAGAGAATGACAACATTAATAAAAGTCAAAATGAACTTAATAATATAGCTGGTATGAGAACATTTGTTTATATCGATATAACAATTTTATTTATAAAAGATAAAAGATCCTTCATTTTATAATAAGTTTAATAGAAGAATAAACTGATTTGCATCCTACAGCGTCAACAACTGAAACTCTTGAACAAGATTCAACTGTATCACCCTCGACGAATGCAACTGGTTCACAAATTCAGCCACCATATATTAACAGTAGCATCAATGCTGCAAATGCAACAACGGTGGTAGCGAAACAACTTAGTGGAAACACCGTTTCTTGTGTAATCGAACTTAAAACTGTCTGGTTTAATTTTGCTGCACCTCCACGAACGCCAATTACACGAAAAATCGATTATACTAGACTAGACTGGAACTTGCTGAGTACTGCCAGTCCAGCTATTAATGCTTGGATGAACCCGAGTAATAGATTTGCAATACAGATCATTCACATGTTTCGCTGCATGTATCGCAGATCAACAGCTGTTGTTGCTTGTCTTATGGCTGAGGCTCTCGACGTGCAGGCCATTCATATGCCCATTAAGGTAAGATTTATAATAATTTTTAAAGCTGAAATCAAAGTCTTATCTAGCAATTACAAATATTTAGATATTGAATCAAAGATATTTGATTTTCAGTAACTTTCCATAACTAAAACTCATTAAAATAAAGTCATTTGTTTTAAGTTTATCATAGAATATTTTATTTCATCATTCAGTAATGATCAATATCTGTGGCTCCCCGGAATAAAGATTTAAGTAATTCTTTTCAAAACTTTTTTTTTATATCGAATTTCGCGTTTTTTTTACTCTTACTCACTAAAATAATCATTAAAAATTTCAAAATGCATTCCTACACGAATGACAGCCAAGTGCATAACCACTTAACTGCACTTCCCGAAAAATTGTGCCTTAAGTGCATCATTAATAGGAATAATTATTTAAGTTAACCGGCTATTAGACAGATCCTTTTTTGGATGACAATACAAATGCAATATATTCGCTGTGTGCGGAACTTTATACGCAGCGCTATCTGATACTCTGGTTTCAAATTTAGAAACTGCGGGACCCATGGACTACGTAGCTACTTATAGGCTTTGCAAGGAAAAATATTATTTACATACTATTCGGAACTTCAATCGTAATTAAACTATTATTCTTATGTAGTATTTAGTAATAAATACCACGAGAAATTATTTTATAATTTTATAAAACGGCATTTTTTTCTCAGGCGAATTAAATAAGAGTTTATGTGAGGAATATCTAGTTTTACAGGATCAGCTGATTGGTGTTTTCAAGGGAGATGGATATAGTAATGACTCATGAGGACAGGATTTCAGCCAGTCGGTCACACAATTAATTTTAATGCACAGAAAATCGATTTATTTTATGAGTGAACTTCTGTAATGAGTTTTTATTCATAACTTATTTTCATTCTGTTATTTAATTCACCTTTTGACAAAATTTTAAACAATATAATTCAAATGTCAATCTTAAAACTTCACTTGCATCTATCAATTCTCGTTCTTGCTTAATAATTGAAAAGCAATGAAAATCTGAAAAACAGCTCTCTAACTTTTCTGTTACTTCATCTTGTTCTTCTTTGTCACTTTTAGCTTCTTTGCGTTCAATGTAAACAATTTTTACCCCTTTGACGAATAATTGAAGGTTATGTTACTCCAACATCTATTACTTATTAGACAGTGTTTTCTAACTATTCACAAAATCAAGATCCGACTATTTATTATATAAAAATAATACTATACTATTCTTTGCTAATGCGGCGTCATTTTCTGAAGGATACAATGATCAATTTTATTATTTTTTAGAACTTTCCTGTATATAGTATTGTAATCATGGGTCCCAGAGTACCGAAAACCGTCATTATGACCGCTGCAATCTGATTCTCTGTTCTGCATACAGCAAATACAAATGAGAAGAACTACAAAGACTTAAGAGAAGAATTTCTGAATTTTTTGAATTGAAAATTCTGAATTTATTATTTTTGTGATTTTCTGCAAATCTTATAATTTGCTTTACTATATTTTCAATTGCTCATAACTTTGCACCGGAGCATCCATCTTTGATGATTTTTTTTAAACTCAAGGTTTTTTCCTCTACTTTTATTATCTTTTATCAAAAATATGTTTCTACTTTTAGGTGCAAAGTTATGAGCTACGCAGTAAAGCCAGTTTTCTTTGCTTTACATAAAAACCCGTAATATGTCTACAAAAAATGTCCTACAGTCGATTTTCATCGTTCCTCGAAGTTTTTCTTCATTTTGTATAGCATATAAAACAAGATAGAAAAGGTCCGGAAGCCGAAGATAAAAACAAAATTTTGAGACTGGGAGCCCTGAGAGTGCTTTCTATTTTTAGATTTCGTCATATAATCGAGTTTAATCGTGGTAAATGTACTACAAAAGAGACTACAGAAGTGATATTGCATACACAATAGTAGATGTATGCAATTTTGTAAAATATAACAGCTTAAAACAGCTTCGTTTAAAAGTTCCCGTACAACACTTAACTGCATAATTCCCGGAATAACCACTTAATATGAACGTTTTTTCAGCTAGGGTATATAAGAAGAGACGGTTTTAAGGGGTCAAGCCTGGGTTAGATCCTGCGACAAATCAAAAAATATTTTTACTGCTAACATTTTTTTTCTCATGTAATTTAAAACCTCTTTTATAGCTCTGCGTGATCTAAGTCCGCGTTCATGTCACGCCTATCCGTCACTTAAGTAGTCCTTTATTGCACCGTGCTCGGGCGCTAACCTCACGGTGCAGTACAGGACAGTTTATGTCGTGACATGACGGACTTAGGGCAGACAGATGCTATAAAATAGTATACGATACTTACGGCACTGCGGTATCGCCCGAGCGTAGCTAACTACACGCCGTGTGATAAAGTGCCACTTAGGTCACACGTATCGTAATATACTATTTTCTATTGAAAATATATATAATGTACACCATTTTTACTGAAAAAAATCATGTATATACTTTATAAAATCATTGACCAAAATTCATGACATTTCATTACATAAATCAGTGTTTTTAGTCACTTGCCACGGCTTTCTGATAGATCCAGACCATCTTTTTTACTCTACCTAGGTTTTTTATTATCCTCAAACATGCCACAGACTAAGCAAGAGACATTTCTAAAAAATATTAATTAAATATTTTTAGCAACAAATTTCTTTATCTAAAAAATATCAATTAAATACTGTTGGCAACAAAATTTGTTGCTAATAATATTTAATTAATATTTTTTAGAAATGTCTCTCTTAGTCTGGGGGAGGGGGGGTCATGTTTGAGGAACATTTTAAGCCTAGGTAGAGTAAAAAAGTTGGTCTGGATCTCACAGAAAGCCGTGGTAAGTGACTAAAAACACTGATTTATTTAATGAAATGTCATTAATTTTGGTCAATGATTTTATAAAATATATACATGATTTTTTTCAGTAAAAATGGTGTATGTTATATATTTTTTCAATAGAAAAAAGAGTTTTAAAATTAAATTAGAAAAGAAAAATTTTAGTAGTAAAAGTAGTTTTTGTTTTTTCGACGGATTTAACCCAGGCTTGATCCTTTGTATTGTATTGGTATATGATGCCTTATCAAATGAGCCAATGCTCAGATTTTATCTTCAACATTGTATTGCTGAGAATATTAAAATCGTTTTTTCTGGAAAACACGAAAAAGTCTATTAAGTCATTCCGGGAAGCCACAGATATTAAACATAATTATATTATTATATTTCAGAGTCGCTATGGTAGATTAACTCCTCTTGCAAAGACCCTACAAGAAGATCCGTCTTGTCAATTGTGCAGTATTCTTCAAAATTATACTCTTCTATCCAATTTAGAAACTATTGAAGCTAATTTACGTGAAACTGATTTACCATCTTTATCCACTCTACGGCAGGTAATTGCGACTTAATTGTTTTTTTTATACTTTATATTTAATTTAGTAAGCACTTTAATATATAATATAAATATTAAGTGCTTATTATTATTCATAATTGTTTATATGCAGGGTGTAATAGTTTTGAGTAGACAATGGAAAAATGTTCTGTATACTCCGCTATTGTTGGAACATAATTACAAGACCAAACACATCAAGCCACTGAACGTTGCATTCGCAGTTTCTGATCCAGAAGTATGATTAAATTTAATGTATGCAATCTATTAATGTTTTTCTAGGAAATTAAAAATACTTTTAATTTTTGCTTAGGAGAATGCGATGACTGATGGCGAAGGTAGCTGTGCTGACGCAGATGATCAAGAAGTAACGGATGAATGTGCAATGTTGATTCATGCCGATCACATGCACAGGCATCTTCATTCAAAAAGTGGTAAAGATAGAATGTCAGGTGTTGTATACCATTTCATCAGCATGTCCACTTTTATTAGACGATTAATATAAACGTTCAGTAAAAACTATGGTCTTTATTAAATATTTGAAAGATTTAAGCTGGCTCTCTTGTGAAAAATAAAAAAATCTTCCGTTTTCTTTCATATGATCTAAAAGTTTTCTATAATAGCTGCAGTTTACTTTTTTTGTTTTGAAACACAAAGTTTTTTTGTCAACTTTCATCAATTTATAGTCATTAAAACTAAAGTTACAGGGCAAAATGTGTATTATTTCAGTAAAAAGTGGTGTACAGTGAAAATGATCCATGCGTATACTCAATTTTTTTATCTGAATAAAACTTTTTGGGTATATTCTAAATAGCATTCATTTTGTGTTTATTCACAAAAAAGTTAGCATATGTTATATATATATATATATAT
>UCOJ01002432.1:0-11842 GCA_900474305.1 Cecidostiba fungosa
GGCTCTACCACTCTGTCCACCCAATATAATTCAAGAGGTATATAACGATTGCGTCGCGTCACTTCCACAGCGTCTTCGAAGCAAGTTTCGGCCATTTTGCCAATACTTCGAGAATTATTGGTTGAAGGTTATAAAGCCTGCTGGTTTTAGCGTCTACGGGTTGACGGATCGGACTAATAATATTAGTGAATCGTACAACGCAATTTTATCCCACAAATTAGAACACAATCCATCTCCATGGGATTTTGCAGGTAACATTACTTGTATTACAATAAATGAAAGTATTGAATATTACAATGAAAAACCGAAGAAAATAATTATGCAATTAATTTTTTAGGCAAATTATTGAAACTGCTGTGCACTGCCATTCACGATCTAGGCAGATTGCATAATAACTTACGGATTAGTCGTCAGCCACGAAGCTCGACAATCTATAAACATCGACAATTGCAAAGAGGTAATTTCACTTTCTAGTGAAGACATTAAGATTTATCGTTTGATATGTAATGCTTTATTTTTCTTTTAGCTTGGTATAGGTTCGAAAACAGCTTAATTACTCCTACAGAACTATTAACAGTAGCTTCTAATTTGAAAGGAGGTCATATAACGGGGAATTTGGTCGACAAAATCGACAATAGTAACAATGGTCGAGATGGGGATGAATTCCAGCTAAGGCAAACGCCTACCTTGTATGATTACGGTGAGCAAATATAAATGAAAAATGATAAAAATATTGTACAAGTCATATAAATATTTTATTATATTTTCAGTGTATGAGGTGGATTTCGATGCCAGCATACGCGTGCCCGATGTTGCATTCGATCTCAATGACGATGAGGTCCCACATTTTTATCGTAAGTTAGCGTTTACATGGTAATTTTAACTTTTGAACTCCTAAATAAATGTAACTTTTTTGTAGGAGCGCGTGCTAGACCTCAGCCACCTTTACAGCAACAAGGTATTAAATTATAATATTATAATTATTTAACATGTAAAATAGATCCATTCATTAATTCTTTTATTTGCACAGTTATTCGTGGATCCCATGAGTCATTGTTATTCAGTGACGATGAAGAGGACTATGGTCTCTCTGACGAAGATGAGCAGCCAAGAAGAGCGCGCTCTCCGTCATTATCGTCCGATCACAATTTACAACAACCAAGGAGACGTCCTAGATCGCTGCTACGAATGCAAAATAACGAACATGAGCAGCTACCAAGATCGAGCTCAAGATCGCGATCTCCTTCACGACGTCATGAACAGCTACAAGTGCTAGGAAGATCGCGCTCTAGATCTTTAAGTTCAAGTAATGCAAGAAGATCGCGCTCCAGATCGCGATCAATAATGCAAGATATTGAACATCGGCAGGAGCAAAGAAGATCCAGATCACGGTCTCCATTCCGACGTGATAGACGAGTGTCGGTGTCAAGAAACTCGCGCGCCAGATCACGATCCCCTTTACGTCATGAGCACAATGAGCAGCCACAGGTGCCAGAAACAAGATCGCGCTCTAGATCCTTAAGTTCTAGTACTGCAAGAAGATCGCGCTCAAGATCATTAGCGCAAAGCATTGGTAAGAGCAGTTTAATGATTTTGGCGTTATCGAAATTTATTCCACTTTGACATAATTCATCTCAATACCCTGTATACACACCTTTTCAATTCATCTTCTCTTCTATTTGTTAATACATTTTTTCAGAAATAAAAGAATGCACCCGTGGCTTACTTACATCTAATTTATGAAATATACAGAACTGAATCAGTACTTTCTCTATTTTCAAGACATTCAAATTGTTTTTGTGATGTAATTGTAGTGCTTCTTGTAAAATCATATAATCTTCTATTATACATTAACTTTTTGAAAGTTTTTAATGCGTGATATTAAGCAAACAGGCCTATAGTTGTATACCTTATGCAGTATATTACGTGATAAATAATAACAATACGCAATATTTTTCTTTTGCCAGCAAGCTAAATTGTCTACCTCAGCCTGTCATATTGCCACAATATAATTATGCGTATTGTTTCTGTTTGGTATTTGTGCAAAAGTTTGTACCATTGTATCAAAAGTACATGACGATTTACAAATGACCATGTTATCCTCGCAACTACGCGTTTCGCTTATTATTGTGTAATTATATAAAATTTTGTCTGATATTACATTTTCGTTACAGATGGATGGATAACACCACCATCATTTATTATACCTGGTACTGAGCAAAGTAGGTATTTAATTATATAATTTATTTCTTTGTCCATTATTATATAAATTAATTAACGCATATTAAATTTGAAAATTAGTTGATGAAAGCTCCAGTATTGGCAGTAATGAGATTGACGTTCAAGTTCCGATTGATTTAAGTGTTCCTAGAGAGTTGTCGGTAGGATTCAGGAACCGTTCGATGGTGCAACATTATTTAAATTTTGGTATGTATTCATATATCAAATAAATACGTACGGAAATTACGTTCGCGTGTGTTTAATGGCTTGTTCATACATATAATATAATGACAAGTTACGTTGTCAAATCATTTTGATATTCTCAATAAACCTATCATAAACTGTGTTTCTGTGCACAGCTATATTGAAAAGTAATACATCGATTCATATTTTGGCAGATACAACTGAGACAAATGATGCAGATGGTTCTAATGAACGCACTCTTGAAATAGAACCTCATCAAGTTGAACCTCTACCGGCAGGACACTCACCAGGAGTTAGCGCAATAGTAACTTCTAGCGGTGTAGGCAGCGAATCACACGCACTATCAAGACCACCGACTAGACTTTTAATTCAACCTCATCGGGACTCTGAATCAATTTCACTTCAAAATAATCACCGAGTCGCTTCTAATGAAGCTTTGTTAGAAATTAATGGTATTGAATCTGATCGTGAAGTACGAGATTCTACAACCTCAACTTCCAATAATCCTGATCAACCGATGAACACATCTACTTCTCGTCAACAGCGTAATAAACGCCGTAATGAACGTCGTAAAGGTGTAGAATCTTAATCTATGCAATAACTATTTCACTGTATATATTACAATTAAAATAATACGGAAACATTTACAGCAAAGCGCCGTGAAGCTCGTGCATTAGCTAACCCATCAGATGAAGCAACAAGAAATAGCGATGTCTTATCTTCAACGCCAAGTCCAGCAGCTACTTCGTCAGTTGAAGCAAGGAGAGATGCTCGTGTTTTAGCTCCAATGCCAAATTCAGCACCTGCTTCGTCGACTGAGGAAGCAAGACGTTCTCATATTTTATCTGAAATACAAAATGAAGCTGCTACTTCGTCGGCAGCAGCAACGAGAAATACCCGTGCGTTAGCTACAATGCCAAATTCAGCAGCTGCCTCTTCAGCTGAATCAATAAGGCATTCTCATGCTTTACCTCCAATGAGAAATACAGCAGCTACTTCGTCAGCTGAAGCAACCACAAATGCTCGCGTTTTAGCTCTAACGCAAAGTTCAGCATCTGCTTCGTCGACTGCAGCAACAAGACGTTCTTATGTTTTACCTGAAACACAAAATGCAGCTGCTACTTCGTCGGCAACAGCAACGAGAAATACTCGGCCTGCGTTAGCTTCAACGTCAAATTCAGTTGCTGCCTCTTCAGCTGAATCAATAAGGCATGCTTTACCTCCAACGAGAAATACAGCAGCTACTTCGTCAGCTGAAGCAATCAGAAATGCTCGCGTTTTAGCTCTAACGCAAAGTTCAGCATCTGCTTCATCGACTGCAGCAACAAGACGTTCTTATACTTTACCTCAAACACAAAATGCAGCTGCTACTTCGTCGGCAGCAGCAACGAGAAATACCCGGCGTGCGTTAGCTTCAACGTCAAATTCAGCAGCTGCCTCAACTGAATCAACAAGGCATTCTCATGCTTTACCTCCAACGCGAAATAGAGCAGCTACTTCGTCAGCTGAAACAACGAGAAATACTCATGTTTTACCTCGAACGCGAAATTCAGCAGCTACTTCGTCAGCTGCATCAATGAGAAATACCAGTGCGACACTTTCAACGCCAAATTCATCAGCCACTTTATCGTTAAGGGCAAATACTTCATCAGGAACAGCTATAGATTTGACTACTAGCGACGAAGACGACTGTAAGTAAATTTTTTAGAACACCAATTTTAGTGTATATTATGCATGTATCTTGAGCGACAATAGAAAGTTCGTTTTTGCCTACCTTCGCTAGTGAATGGCTTATCACCTGTTCGTTACAAGCATCTTTACTGACGAACTCTACAAACCTCTCAATTGTAGAGTATTTGCAATCTTCATGCTATCGGTAGCAAGTCAAGCAAACTTAGACATTTGTTGCAATTTATATACTATTTGCAAACCCCAGCGCGAGGAACTTCTTACATTTAAAAACCGGATATTTACTATTAGCGTTACGCCATAAATGAGGCTTGCTGTTTCTTAAAATCTTCGTTATTTTTTGACTGAGCCTGGTCTTTCCTTTGGACAATGCGTTCGGCACTTTCATTAGGCTCTCCGTGCACTTCTTCTTCTTGTTGTATGATAAATAATTTGTAACTCCAGGGTGACCGCGAGATAATTTGTTGGATGATTAATAACTTCCATTTTACCTTACATATAGATGCTCTAGCAATTATACAACGTTAATCATATTAAACCTTATTCCAAATTATATAGGGAATATGGGGCAGCCAAGCCGTGTAAATATCCCGCAAGTACCAAACAATCAGCAGCAGGAAAGTGTCAGCGCGACAGGTGATCAAGGTAATGACATACATATAGTTACATATTAAACAAATAACAAGAATCACTATAACTTTAACATAGGATAGCTTGAGGATTAGTTTAGTTGCATGCATTAAAGATGCAAAGTTTAATGTAGGAAGTAGTAAACTTTAACTTTTAACATGTGTTCAAATACATTGCTTTGTGATAATTGTAGAAAGTTTCAAGGATAAAAGAAATGTGAAGTAAATACTACTTATACAATAGAAAATTTATTTTGTTAATACAATGAGTATAGTAGCATTCATATTGGATGACAGAAAAAAGATTTAAAAAATTAATATTTTTGGTTTTAACGTATGTTTTGTTATAGTAATTCTTGGTAAACTATTCATGCGGTCAATATATATGTACATATATAATGTAACAAAATTGTATGTCATTACTAATATGCATACTCTTACAATAAATCGCGAAAAGCTACAGAATGGGTATTACGGTTATAAATCACATTATTTAAAAAATTTTTTAAATCATCAAAATATAAATTTGTTCACGAATCATAAAACAACTCTATTTAAAAATTTTTAATCTTGAAAGTTCAAATATCAAGTTTAGCTTCTTCATTTTATAATATAAGCCTGGTAAAAGAATACATCTAATTGTACTAGATGTAAGTTGATAATTTGAAAGTTTCCGTGTAAGAACTAAGCGAGGGTTAGAGAAATTGTCCAATGCTCCATTATCGTACAATGACTTATTACAATTTAAAATTTACACTTCACATCTTATATAGAAATAATTTGTTATTCTTACATAAGCTAGTAGCACGTAGCCGGGTTTGAAAATTCAACTGATTTTTCAGATATACTGAGCGCGGACTGTGATAGCTCAGCCGGTTCTTTCTAAGGACTGAGCGAGGGTTAAGAAGTTCAGCTAGTATTTCTTGAATTATCAATGTTGTGTACATTGTAGTCAATATATTTTCAAATTACTCATTTTTTTTAATAAGATAGTTTATATTTAAGATTCCCTGTTTCCATTTAATACTAGTACAGATATTTTTAATTTTTCGATAAAAGTAACGCTTGACCAGCTAGTACTTGTAAAATTATCAGTGTTGAGTATATTTACAAATGCTCCATTTATTTCATGAATTTTTTGCATAGAAAGTAGCTGGTGATCAATTTTAACAAAAAATCTGATTCTATAGAGTTGTACCGTGATAAGTCTTTGAAAATGCATGAAATGTAACTAAATCATTGAAAGTAGGTGAACCAAATTTAAAAGATTGTAGTTATAATATCTAGATCTAGATAGAAAGACGAGGGAAAAAAATGTTGAATAGGAAACGATTCACAAAACAGTATAGGTAGCTCGCAATCTACATTATAGGATTCCCAATATTTAAGAGACAAGGCACTGGAAGTGATCGGCATTGCTTTCAAACGAATTATATTATTGCAAAAGGCAAGCATCGTCAAATAGAGAGAACAATTAAATAAAACGCTAAAAAAAATTTATTTTTTATCCGATTCAAATTAATAAAGTAGCTTATGATATTTAAATAATAATTTAAGGGGGACGTACCTATATGAAAGTTTCAAAAAATAAGAAAAGCTACAAAGCTACACCCAAACGTTTCCAATTTGTTTAATTTTTATGAAACTGATGTTGTAGCTTTGCTGCTTTCATTTATTTAAGTATAGATATGCCCCCCTCAAACTGTTTGAGAAACGAAATAAAACCTTTTCAATTTAAATCGGATGAGATAGAACAACCACTCCAGCGTTTTGTCTAATTGTTTTCTCGTTGACGATACCCACTTTTTATAAAGAACCATTTTATTGTGAACATTTTTTTTTTCGTCACTTTCAGTGCCTGCTATTTACAAATATATATATTATATATCCTACGCTTAGAACACAAATCATGACAGTTAATGAAATAATTGTGAAACGTCCCTTTCTGAATATTACACTATTTTTTTAAATCAGACGAATAAACGCACTCACAGTTTAAGAAGTTTTCAATAATAAACTTTTTGAACTGTTGCGACGTCCAATTGCTCCCAATACATGCTTAATTTCAAAGATTTCAATTGATATCTAGATCTAGATAGATAGATTAGGGCAAAGAAAAATGTTGACAAGGGAGCGATTCATAAAATAGTAAAGGTAGCTCGCACTCTAGATAATAGGATTATTTAACTATAAATATGCCACCCTTACATTATTTAGGAAAGAAAATAAAACCTTGTCGATTTTAGTTGAATAAAGTATAAAAATGATACGACTTGTTTTCTCCTTAACGGATATGTATTTTCGAAAGAGGGTGATTTTTTAAAAATATTTATTATTCTTCACTTCGAGTATCTATAATTTACATATAATATGAACTCTATTATCAGATAATACGTAACTATAATAAAACTCGTGTATATATCGTACAGTTAAAGATTGAAGAGTCGTACAGAAATTTTTCATTTTTCGTTGAAAGTAATACGTAACCGGTATTTTTGACCGTTCAACTGATTTTTCAGATATACTAAGCGCGGACTGTGATAGCTCAGCTGGTTCTCTGTAAGGACTAAGCGAGGGCTAAGAAGTTCAGCTAGTATTTCTTAAAATTTAAATATTGAATTAACGCGTGACCGGTTTTGACAATTCAACTGATTTTTCAGATATACTGAGCGCGGACTGTGATAGCTCAGCCGGTTCTTTTTAAGGACTGAGCGAGGGTTAAGAAGTTCAGCTAGTATTTCTTAATATATCAGTGTTTTGTACGTTGTAGTCAATAATCACAATTTATAGTGTACCGTAACTATTAATACCTACGTTTGGCTGCCTGCATTTAAGAGCCGCATTGAAATGTTTGAGTTTGTTCATTCTAAATTATGTATTGATAAATGCTCGATTTGTCGAATATAAGTACAATATATGAAAATTGCATGTTTGGTATCACTTGACTCACATTTTTTTGTAATAGTATGCATATTAACGTAGTTGCTACTTACTATATAGTAGTAGTTATCTAAATATCTAAATGTGTTTATTTATGTCTTCAATATTTTGTTAGCAACTTCAAAATTTGCTCATTTTTGTGAGTCATGAAATCTTTTGAATGTTGCTATAGTTAAATTTAATTGTTTATAAGCTACTTCAAGTGTAGTAGCAGCAACTAACGTTTCTTTTCTTCTAGCATCCTGCGTTATTTGTCAAACTGAGACAGTAGGTTTGACATTCCTGCCATGCGGTCATCGGTGTACCTGCGAGGATTGTGGTATTCAGTGGAAGTACTATGAATCTACAAATCAAAATGAACACGTCACAAAATGCCCCATATGCAGGCGTCTCATTACGGGCTATTATGTATAACATGTTTTAAGAATACAAAAATAAAAGTATTTTTGTTATAATTATTTGTGTTTTATCCTATTCTAAAAAAGATACCGTCATCAAGTTATTCCTTTGTTGATTGGTTCTTTAACTGACTTTCGATTAGCCAATCATATTACTCACTGGCCAATCAGATCACTCGCACGGTCTACAAGTGTGACGTGCATCGCGTTATTGTATGAGCAGGTGCAGGTGCGACGTCGTAAATGTTTATAATACTAAATGATGTATTGCTATACGACATTTCCTACTCAGCTTTTTGACATTGTGTGCTTGCAGAACTCGTCTTCGGCTCGTGCTAGAGCGCCTTCAACTTGTACTGCAAATTGCACACTCTATCTTAAAAAAAACACACTTTAAGCCATTTTACAATGTACCATAAGGTATCGAAGTACATATTAAAATCGATAAACAATACTAATTATAATTATTATTCTATTATTGTTAATGATATTATAATATATGCAATTATAGTAGCATGATGTTAGAATATATTGCAACGTCAAGAAAAATCTTTATACAACCGTCTTTTAATGGATCGTAATAACTTATGACGTATTGCGACAAAATTTAGGTGTATTAGGTCTTAATACGTTTCGTACTTCAATCGTACATTAGGTACTCACCTCGGTATGTACAAAAGCGGGGTCATAGGGAGTGTGGTTTAAGCGTTTTTTACAAAGTATTTAAGTGGACATAAAAAAGATATTTTAAAAATTTATAAGTAGCTATATAGTAACTTGATACAAGTACAGTGAAAGCCCTGTACTTTTTTGTTTTTGGCAGAATAATGGCATTGTCTGATTTGTCAGTCAATTTGCCATCGTATTCTTTTTACAGCGATATACACGGAGAGAACGAAAGCGCACTAGTCGTACCAACACTAGTGGCGCTGCTGTTCTTCGCAGTTAGCACCGTAGCCAAATGATGCTTCTCTATAAGATCAACACGTTATCTCATGCTAGCCTCTCGATTTTGGTACAGCAGGCGTAGCAAATCAAAGGTACAAACTGCATAACAATTGTAGTACGACCCCTGTCGGCCAAGGTACAGCCAACGTACCTTTGTTCTCTCCGTGTATGTGGTTAATGGCTGAAACCCGTTAATCAATCAGCTAACTACGTGAAACAACAACTTTAACACCACTAAATTTTGTGTTGTGAAATATGCATCTAATTTGGATGGATTCACTACCGTTGTATATCGTTAACCCCCCCCCTCCCCCAACTTATGGTACAACTAACGTTTTAATAAGAATTTTCGTTAATTAGAAATTCGGAATTTCGATTTTCGTTGCAAAATAGATTATAAACTTCAATTTTCGTTATTAAAATCATTTGGAGCTATGTTTTTCTTTCAGACAAATGTTCGTTGTAATTAACTTTCGTTATTAACAATCATTCGGAAATACGTTTTTCTTTCAGACAGTGTTCTATTTGTGGAATCTCTATTCAATGCAAAGTTGTATTTTTAATATTACTTTCATGAGTTATCTGAATGAAAAAAAGGCTATATTTTCTGTATTTCAATTTCGGAATAACAGCTGTTGTATCTGCAAAAAAAAATTATTTAAATTTCTAACATTTAAACTTAAGGAATAAGTACTACTTAGTCTCTTTGGCTATAGTTGAAATATTTTTCGAAAACAAGTAGTTATCTAAATAATAATTTATGGGAATCTTAATTATCTATATTAAAATTTTATTATTTAACACATTCTTTACAGATAAATTATAATTCCCTATTTTATTAAAGATTTTTTTCTACGAAATTAAATAATGAATTTTGTCTTATTCGGAATTATGAATTTTCGGAACAAAATACCCCACCCACGCCCATTGATTAAAACATTAATACTTCTGAAATAATAGTTATCGTATTTCAGTATGGCTAAGCTTTTATCTTTTTCTAACAGTATTAGATGGACTTTTATCTATTATTAATCTCTGATCCTTTGTTTTTAATAAACTTCAATATCGGTTGAACAGCGATAATTAAAGGTTCTCCATTTTGAAAACCAGCATTGTGAATATGTAATCTTACCAACATATCTGTTTTTTCCTTCAAAATTGGACGCGCATCTTTCATTTGGTGTATGTATGCGGTAGAAACTCTCTTTGGCGAACCATTCTCTTTAATATAAGAATCAACTGCTTCTTTTTCTTCGTCTGATCATCCAGTTTTTGTACCTGTAGCATAATATAGTTGTTAAAGTAATGCTTAAATGATAAAATGTCATGAATCTATGTTTTAATATTATGAGGCATAACATTTTCAGAAATTTTACATTTTTTGCAGTACATTTCCTATATGTTTTACGGTACACTTTTTTGATTGAGAAGAAATGGTTTATATTTTCATGATAGAGTTGAGATATTAAAATTACGAAATGCACCACATATAGTATATTTTGTATTCAAAGAATATATTGCTTATGATATAACAATTGAATTTTGAGAAAGCTAGTTGCCATTGAATAATTAACAGCGACTTTCTGTATGATGCTAATTAAAATGGTTTATAGAATCAAGATGATGAAGGTAATATGTTGTTTTTCTTTTACTGAGAAACTATAATAACTTATAAAATAATGATTGAAAAAAAATCAAACGTTATTTGAGATACTGTTTAGTACAATGAACAATTTTTTAAAAGTTAAAAGTTATATTTTCAGACTTATAAAAGTTATATAATCAGACTTATATTTTTTCCAAAATGTTTAAAATGCGAAAGGGGGGTGAAAGTAATAGTGTACAAGTTGAAAACAACAGTTTTTAATTTTATACTTTTCCGACACGTTTCGGAAAGAATCAGGTCCCATTACCATCTCCCTAATCACTGGTCGTACCGGTTCTCGTGAATTCGATCTCCAGTCTGATCCCGAGGGGTTACAAGGATACGACATGGTAGAGCATCACACCCTTGACATCCTCTCTTCAAAGGAATCACAAATGCGGGAATCGAACCAAGAACTAGGTGAGTCGAACATCTACGTACGCTCTGATACAGGAGCTTTGCGACTAACAATTTAAGCTCTGCTGTTAACATTCAAAGGTACAGCTAGCTATAATACGGGTGAGAATTGTTCTAAGTCATGTATTTGTTGTTTTTTTTCGCAATTTGACATTTTAAATAATCTGACATTTATAAATAATTTTAGCATCTTGTAAACTATTTTGTAAACTCTATTTTTATTGTAATTTAAAACAATAAAATTTTTGCAGCCTCAAAAAGGGACGCCACCAACGTCCGAAACATGTTGGCAAAGTATACAATTAAAAACTTGGAACGAGTTGGACACTGCGGCTTGAACTCGTATGTAGCGCGTGTTCACTGCTGCTCCGCTGTGAAAAAATCGCGCACGAGAGAGCATACGAGCGGACTTCAGGTCTTACCGCGCGCGATCGGGAACCTTCGGTGCGACAGTTAGCTTCCGGCCTTTGCACACGGCGAGAACTTTCGCTAATAATCTTAGTGAATCTCGTGCGTGCATTGCGTTCGAACAATTGTGGATTTAAGAGTGCGCGATACGCGTGAAGTTTATAGGACGAGACGTCCCGTTCTCCAGCTCCCAGGACGAAAGGACCAGCCTACAAGTCTACAACAGTTCGAGAGGAAGCACGATGCCACCTGCGGCGACCGAGACAACACCTTTGTTGGCGTTCCGAGTGTGTGTGCGTGTGCGTGTGCGCGCGCGCGCGCGTGTGTGTGTGTGTGTGTGTGTG
>UCOJ01002433.1:0-11894 GCA_900474305.1 Cecidostiba fungosa
GAGGGTTTTGCAGTAGAGTCAATAAAATTGTGAATTTATTTATTTAATCATTTTACCTCTTCCCGTGAAATACATGTTTCCCAACGAAACAATTACATCAGTTTTTTTTTTTAGTTAAATAGCATTTCAATAAACAAGGTGTGTTTAGAATGAAAAGTAAAATCTTCTTGATTAAAAAACAAAACAAAAATAATTGGTTTTTAATTTTAATTAAAACAAAATGAAGTTCCTTTCGAAAAAAAATCATTTCTCTGAGCGTATATCTGCTTTCCATCTCTCCGTCATTCTCTATTTCTGTATTACTCTCCAGATGCGATCATGCAACAATGTAGCAGCAGCAGCAGCCGGTCGCACTACCTACTCCTCCAGCCAATATAACTCTGCGGTATACGCGCTGGCCACGAAGAATATATTCCGTGTGACAACGGGGAATTGCGATGTAAATATTAAAGATGGTAGGGTGAAGTACTTTTTGTCAAGATTAGAGAGCGCACGCTTTCTCGTACGTGTCGCGAAACGCAGAGAGTTATAGCGACGGCGCGGGAAAAGGGAAAGACGTGTTGCGGTCTGGCTTGGGGTGCGGTCCCTCGAATTATCACGCGTCCCACGACTATTCCGTCGAGTCACGTCTCAGGGTTATTCTAGATATATATTTTTTTCAGTTGTCGGCTTATCTCTTTTCGAATAGATGTGCATCGATTGTTATACGTACTTGACTTTGTACTTGATACGCACAATACTGATGTATACGTGATATATTATATACTGTTTTCGGCAAACCGCACTTCACAATAACAATATGCAATCAAAATGTACAATTTTCGTTAAAATACACACGAGAGAATAATATTAATTGCAAACATGCATCGTTCGCGAATTAACGAATAAATTTTATTCCGTTTTTCAGCTTTATTTTTATGCATTCCGTTAAAAATGCATTAAAATTCTCTACTTATACCCTAGCAATCAAGCAATCTGAAAAATCCTCGATATTATCCACTAAAATCTATTTCCCCACAGCTCGCTTCAATGAAAAACCGATAAACCGGCTCTCAGACCAATGCGGAACATCGATCGCCAGCGAGAAAAAGCTATCGTTTATTCGCCAAGCCCGCGAAACAGTATAAGAGCCGGCGGCGGCAACAGTAGTCAGTCCACCCAACCAGCCACACCCACACACACACACATATACACCAGCATCAGTTCGAGTATAGACCGCAAAACCAGATAGCACAAGTTATTACAATTGTCGGCTCGACAAATAAAACAGCCTTATCCGACGATTCATTCCTGACCTCTAGTCCCTGCCGCCGGCCCTATCGAAAATCCAGCATCGCTGAAATATCTTCGCAGCAGTAGCTCGTAAGAATCGAGATTCCACGCTTCGAATTATTTAGTATAGCTCGCCCTCTCGAATCCCGTGAAATGCAACTCTCGCGGGGGTTTGTCCTTGAGTTTGAGAGTGGCGGAGGAGTGGGGGGAAAGAGAGAGATAGAGGGGGGAAAGGGACTGCTTTCCATGAGAGAAACCTATTACCACTTTGCGACGAGAACGTCGGCGGCTCGTACGTCATACTCTTGGATTTCCATAAGCGAGGACCAGCGCCATGCTGCGGCCCCGTAGTTATTCAGCCGAGATGCAAATAGCTACGTAAATGCAAATGCGTCGTCGCATACGGGGAAAAGCCACTCGTCCGTGGACTTTCGCCCCCCCCTCCCCCCACCTCTCGTATACTTGCTGCACAGGTTATAGGTATGCTTGTGCACGTATAGATGGAATATTTGTGTGGTTAGATATACACATATATATGTGTGTGTGAAGAGGTGTCCTGTATGGCTCGTCTCGATTAAGCTGCATTCCATATACATTGCAGCGTCAAGTCGCTTCCTCGAACTTGGTATATGATAACACAAGAGCGGCAACCGCGCGGCATTATGTGATCTTCGTCTGTTGCAGTTCACAATAACTCCGCGCTCTTCCCCTAAGCGATGAAAATTTACATGTGAAACAAGGCTAATCCCTAATTTATTATTATAGCCTCGAGAAGCTCTATCTTTCTTTCATGAGGAACTTTGCGCCTGCTCGCGGCGGTCACGTTTTATTGATAATTATTCTTGACGCGACGCGCGTCGCTCGTTAAAAGCTCTAACGAGGCCGCCGCACTATTACCGCCGCGCTCGCAATGTCCCGCTCCCGCCGTTGTGAAAAGGCAATAACGAGGACGCCAAGTGGAGCCTTGATTTTCGTGAAATTTATTCACGGTAATGCGATCCTTTGCGAGGATGATAAAAATTCAACAAGTAATTGGTTGGTCGTCCGATGAATCGAAGGAAATATTATGATGCGGGTATTCGATGCTGTTGTCCCAACACGTAGACTTTCTTCAATTTGATAAAGCCGTCACCACGATTTTATAAAAAATATATTACTCCAAAGTTATTTGTAAATTATTACAAAATTTTGCCCTATATATATTGAACTAGTGCGTTGTTGATTGTATTTAGTTATAAAATACATCAGTAAAAATTATGGGCAATTTTTTTCCCGAATATATGAATGCGCAATATATATACGCTCGATAGACTTGAACACAGAATGGTTAAATTACAGCGGAATCCACCATATAGGTATCAGACGAATATCGAAAGCACCGTAGCCACTCAAAAGTTTCCGCGAGCAGTGCTCCGGCAATATAATAGCTGCCTCGCAATTTTCGAAAATCGATTGGGCTTGTTTAATCAGAACGATTCTTCGATAAGCGGCGGAGCTAGGCTCTTATTGATTGCAGTTTAAAATTTCGTTTCATATGATAAAGACGAGTCATTTGCCGAGAAAGTTTCGAGTAGAAGTCTTGAAAGCGGAAACTCGAGCCTCGGGGGCCGCTCCAGAAAATGGCTCATTAAAGGGAGTAGGTCGTCGTCGCAACTTACGTCGAGCCCAAGCCTCATCATCACCACCGGCGAGATTCTATGTACATATAAGGGAGGCGTCATGCCAACAGACGAGTGATACTAAGTTAAACATGCAAATGACATAACATAATACGTATTAATGCTCTACATGCACTCCATAGTATATTTTTACGCTGTCTGGGCTTCATATTCTTCTTCTTCTTCTTCTTCTTTCGGTTACCGTCTCCTCTGTTTTATTTTTTCATTCTTCTTGATGATAAAGAGTGAGACAGCTGCGTGGTACAAGCCAGACGATGTCGGTTTGGTTTTCTTTGACGTACTGGAGGGTACTCAGCTCGCGAACAATAAAGACTTTTGTTATAGATGCACTATGGAAAGCGGAGATACTTTTTGCCTCAAAAGAAGCTTATATTAAGGTTATTATCATCCGTAGCGCACTATTTTCTTTACGACAACAATGTTAAGATTCGCAGCAATTAAAAACTATAATATTTCCAGAAAATCATTTTCTCATAACCTGAGCTTTCTGTTTCCCGGGGTGTATGTAAATTTAGCGGTAATCATCGCCAGCATCATCAAGCATCATCGCTCGACCATCCTGACGCGTAGGTAGTTATCACGTGCTGTCGACGAACGTGTCTACTATAGGGCTTCTCGCGCGGAGTCCAGTGGTCGGAGCTGCCCCAACGTCCAGTTAAATTGAAGCGACTTAGCTCGACGCCGAGCGCCGACACGCAGCGCACACATGTACACAATACGCGCACACATAGGCCTGTATAATCTCGTAATGCGTTCGCGTTTGATATATACATACGCCAGGACGCGCGATGCGAATTACAACGCTAAGCGGATAATGCGATTCGTCGGGGGAACGATTAGGTATTATTAACGCGCGCGCACGAGCGAGCGAAAGAACGTGGTGTGTGGTTATTGGTGATGATGACGTCAAAATTCAAGCAAAAAATTAGTCGAGGAAGAAGAAATCGATCAATAATTAACGTTTGAGGTTTTCTCGATTATACTCAGAATTTTTACCAGTTCTGAGTAGATAAGTTGGAAAAGAGGCTTTTTAGAATTTTCCAATTAATTGATGCAAACGTGGTTGAGCAGGAGCAACATTTTTGTATAAATATTTACAAATACGTTTTTTTAATTTCTCAATTTATACAATTCTTTTCATTTATATTTACTTACATTTTATATTCGAACAAGCGCAAACTTACCGAATTTCTAAAAATGCTACATCGCTGGAGAATGGCATATCTATTTGAAAAATAAAGTAATATTTCATTCCTGTATGCATAGCATTGCTTCCTGGAAACAAATTTATTGTTACCACGAAGCAAGCGAAATTCGTATACAAATATGACTGAACTATGTATGTAGAGCTATTAAAATCTCTATGCCGCTGAGAACTTTTAACTGACGGCCGAAAACTAAGTTATCGTATTTTTATAGCAATTAAAAAGCATGTTTATTTCACGCCTGGTTGCTACAATATTGCCATAATAATAATAATAATAATAATAATAATAATAATAATAATACCTTCAGTCTTCGTTGAGATTTTGGTGCGAGCAGACGTATATACAAACCGCTCCGCTCACGTGTAAACACCTATAATAGTCTACAACGATACCAGGGCCTAGCCCTGGAAAAATCGCCTCTTGCGAGCTGATCACAAGCGTGATCATGATGGCCTCACCATCAGTAAACCAAACTCCACCTATGTGATTCCAACCTTTACCGTTAAAAGTACAACTGCCTCAAGCTATGCAGAAACAACCGAAAAAATAATCTTTCCCAAAAGAGACCAAGGCCTCATATTGGACTGTGTTGGAGAGGATCCGAGTCTCACAGACTACACGTGTGCAGTAGGTGACATTCTTAGTCCAACAAATGTGTTATTTGCATCAAGAATATCCAACAATCGTGTGTTCCTATATCTACCCAGCAAACCCCTGGTCGACAACATCACGGATAAATACGAGTACATCCAAATTGGTCAAGAGAAGGTAACTATTAAGACCACTAATATCCAAAAACCAGCGCATCATATTCTCGAACGTACCAGCAAACATGCCAAATAGTGCTCTAGAAAATATCTTAGATCAACTAAATGTTAAAAAAGCATCATCACTACTTAAACCTGCTATTAACAGGGACGGATATAAGCACGTATCGAGTTTCCGCAGCCTAGATGTAATTCAAAACTCTAATATGCGGATTGCACTAGGAGCATATAGAAGTAGCCCAGTATCTAGCTTGTTAGGTGAGAGCCACATGATCCCTCTACAATAAAGAAGAAAGCAACTTACTGCAAACTACGCGATTAAGATTCTCCACTACCCAAACAACCAGGCGTATGTGCTAATCAACAAAATGGATTCAAGAAACGAAACAAATAGACCGAGTTATCCAATTCCCTTTGAGTAACGCGCAACAAATTACTTAAATTCTTATAATCTCACACCTCATAATTTCTATCCATACAAAGAAAATAAAATATGTTACTGGAAATCTTCGGAAGAAACCCCAATCAAAAACAAAATTGGAAAAGTTTATTGTGAGTTCAACAAGTTTATTGAAGACCTCTCAGAATCTCACCACATTTACACCTCATCACACACCAACCTGCGATCTATTGGAGCAGCATTTCGAAGAATACATACTAATAAAAACGTCTAAATGGCTTACAACTGAATCAGCTTTACAAACACTAATTCTACAAACAATCGAAAACATTGATACCAAAATCAACACAATAATACACATCGAATCAATTCAACTGGTAAATAGTTTAATAAAAAATAAACAAAAAAACACGCATATCAATCAAATCACAAACCACATAAACAACTCAGATAATGGTATAGCTATTTACTTTTCATCGCCCCCACATAACATAGCAAAAAGAATACAACAGCTAGCAAAATTAGCCAGCGATTTCAAATACCACCAAAAAACGCATAAAATCAGCCAAGAATTCGGGAAACGGTTAATTAAAAGATATGTAGATAAAGAATGGAATGAGCGATGGAAAAAAGATGCAGGCAAAAACCACCTTATAAAAATAAAACCTAAAGTGTTTATGAAAAACCCAATACAGCATTTCAAGAGGAAAGATCAGGTAATATTAACAAGACTCAGAATTGGCCACACAACGTTTACACACGAGAACTTGTTTACAAAAGAAAATCCGCCAGAATGTGACACGTGCAAAGTACGAAACAATATAGACCACATCATCACAAGCTGTCCGAGGTTTGAAAAAGAACGCCACAAACTCAAGATCAAGAAAAAACTAGACGAATTGTTAAATAATCCCAAAGACTGTTCCAATGTATTAAAATTTCTGAAAGACATAAATATTAAGATATAAAGATGTAAATACTTGCTACCTTTTTCCTCTTAATATTTATATTATTATTTTATATGTTCCTTATTATTATATAATCTGTATATTTTTTTTATATTATTTCTATTCTCACTTTGCTAAACGTCGTAATCTAAAAATCAAATGTTAGACAGTCTAAAATTATGTACCATGTATGTAAATAGAGCATCCCACATGTTATCAGTATGAAACACACTGTATCCAATGGTGTCGCTAATACCCTCTGGGGGATGCGACTTTAAATAAATAAATGAAAAAAAATAATAATAATACCTTATACACTAAGAATGTTTATTATATTTTGCAAATATTATAAATCCTATACAAACTTATAAAATACAATACTTTTAAGAATTTACCCATCACAATATCGATCTAAAGCAGAATAAAATGTCTTTTGCCGTCATAAATAGAAGAAAAAGAAATATGACATCGATACATAAATTCTCTTGTATACCCTTAGATCTTTGAAATCCACAGAAGAAATTTCACTTTCTCTGAAAAGAAGTTTGTCCCAGTAAAATTTCAAGCGGGCATTGGAATTGCGCGCTTCGTCCTGGCGCTGATCTCATGGGACGTCGAGTGGCACGCAAAGCTCGTTGTTCTTCTTATTTTCCGTTCCAGAAAAAGCCTGGGACAGCATCTCTCGATTCTTTGAGTCAGCCCCTGTAAAACGACAGCGCATACTCAACTATTCAGTACACTTCACGAGAGACTAGAAGTACGAACGTGAACGCATTTATTACGGAACTGGAATAATTTAAAATACATTCTTGTACTTTCTACCAATTATCCTATAAAAAAGTAATAATGACTTTTTTGGCATCAGATGGATCTACTGTACTATATATAGCAAATAACTTGTAAATGCAGCTAAAGTTTTATACAATAATGATTCAGTTTGCGGATCAAAGAAATAATTTTAGGATGTGTAATTAAGATGTATAATCACTTTGCATAGAGTCAGTGCAAAAAAATGAAAATAGCATTTCCTATATATTGCAGGTAAAATAAATCCATGACAAAGGCACTTCTCACAGAGACAATTATCCGTCAACTTTTAAACAGACCTTGCGCCTGTGGCTGAAAATAAAACGCAACTATAATCTGTCAGAAGGATTAAAAGCTCTGCTGTATACTGGAAAACGCTGATGCGCAGTGGCTTGCTATGGGAGCGCTACGAACGGCGTTTCATGATTCTCGCGCGGGCCGCATGACAAAAGGCTCGGGGGAAAAAAGCAGGAAGAGCGAGAGGGAGAGAGAGAGAAAGAGACAACCCAATGACTAATCCTCGCGTAGGACAAACGCCAACAGCGATTGTAGAACAAAGCTTTTTAATACGCAGGAGAAAATTAAGCCACGCGGAGGAGACAGGACAGCCTTCTCTGAAACAATACAAGGCTACCGAGCGAGCCGCGAAAAAAGTGCTGTAAAAAGACGAAAGTAGTGAAAATAAGAATAAAGCTAGCGAAAGAGAGAGAGAGAGAGTGTCTAAACCAGGTGAGGTTGAGGGGGTAGAAACAGCGGAACGACCGAGACGACATCTTTCAGTAATTATCCCCGCCGTTGGAAGGGACATTAGTCTTTGTCGTCTGACCCGCAGATCCTATCGTCGCCTCTTACGTTGGCAGTCAGCGGCGAGTAGAGAAAAAAGGGGCGCGACAACGACGCCGGAGATGGCTCCAAGTGCCGAGGAAGATGAGAGAAAAACGAGCCGTAGACGAAGGCACAACCGGGGAGACATAGAGCTGCTGTTTCCACCAAGTAGACTGGACAAAGAACTGCTTGTCGGCTAAATGAGTTTATAAAGGCAGCTACTCCTAAAAGCTCTTGAAATCATAGGGTCATGAATTGGAGATGTAGACTAAATATGCTACTGCTGAGAATACTCCGTTTTCTCCTCTCAAGGAAGTATGATTTTTTTGTCCTAATGGTCACGGTGTCGGGTCAAATGAGTGGGGCATTTAGGTTACTCGCTCTTTCCCAGAAAAAGAGACGCCAAGTGCGGAAAAATAACAGTAAGGATGTGGCCTCCGTAATGTCCCTAGAATTTTTATGCCAGAGTCGAGGCAAATTAATTTCAGAGCTAATAAGGGAATATTTTTGAGTGCGTGAAAATAAATGTATGCTACTGAGCTTTTAATAATTTGGAATTTTAAACTTGATGTTATATGAATAAATTACATTTATGTACCTCGCTTATGCTTTTTCCCCACTAAAGTATATTGGATTACTTGGAAAAGTATAAAAAATAATTATTTAAGCATTTATAAAAAAAATCGAATGCATGTTTGCGCCAGTGACCTGATATTCTAGATGTTGTTTATTATGCTCTGTGTGTTCATCGTGAGATTTTAATCAGCAAGCGTCATGGATATGAAAAAAGCGTATGGCAAACAATAGCTTGAAAATATTTAATGTCATCAAAAAATCTCATTAAACAACTTAATGAAATTTAATATTTCGAGTAAGATTTTTACTCAGAAAAGTGTCATGCCAATATAACGACGAGGATATTTCTATAATCTTAATCTTGTTAAATTAAAATTCTTAGAATTGCTTGAACTTTTCCAAGGAGCTATCGTTTGCGTCTCAATCTTGTACCACAACGGATAAAAGCACTGTATGTATGGCTTGTAAAAAAAATGCCTTTGTACTTATCTGTATACTTTATCCCGCTGCGGCGTAAAATAAATTACCTAATAATCGCGGCGATGAAGCAATACATAAATTCTCCTCCATGAGAAGATTTTATTAAACTCAACAGCAAGACCACCACAAAGCTAGGGAAAGCGGATCGCAGCGACAAAAGAAGGCTGTAGAGAATTTGTAAAGAAAAATCTTCGCCCATTCTCCTGATAGTGGATGCAATACTGCCACCCTGCCTTCAATATTATGGAACATTAGGAATTCCGGTCTTATGTGTCCTATGCGTATATATCTATGGACGTGATGCAAGTCAACGGGAAAAATTCCAAGTCACTGTATCCAATTTTATTATACTGGCTGTCTCTTTTTGTATTATTCTTTGCCCCGTATAGATTTATAGGCTTTTGATTCTTCGTATCTGGACCGAATTATATATTCTGGTACATTTATGTAGTTAGAATCAGACTAAATGTATCTTCTTAAAATATGTTGTAAATAATTTGTAAGTTTTTTATAACATTTGCAAGTCAGTCTTTTTATAGCGTCGAATGCGTTAACATGTCACTGCAACGTTAAGATATTTAAGTGAATTTTAAAGATTTCAAAAAACTAAAAGGTTTTTTTTCTGTTACCCATATTTCTCCTCTCGTAATAATCTGCAGATTAATACTCTTTTTTTTTAGTAAATCACAAATCCATACGCAATGTAGACTTTAAAAAATGAAGGACGAACAGAGAGATGGAGAGAGGAACGAGTGAGAGGGGGGTGGGGGATAATACCTACAGCGCAGCGCAAAATTTTAGAGAGTGAAAAGGGAATTCTGAATCACGACTTTAAATGTGTATGTAGACTGCACATGCGGTATTACGCGGGCTCACCATTTTCACTCAGCTACATATTATAGCTCGTAAAAACATCATCTATTATGTACTCACGTTTTGTATACCTATATATTTTGAATCCCAAGCAGAGCTTTAATAATAAATTTAATTAATATTATTTTCTTCTGTGATCGAATAAATTTTGCGCCTAACGAAATATCATCGGTTTTAGGCGGGACAACGCAGCTGATATTTACTCATTTGTTCTGACAACATTTTCTCTTCCAGGGAAAACGCATATTACTGCAATATCAATTGCGCTTCTTGACATGATATAGACGGGAAAGAGAAATAGATCTATAAACAGACACGTAGTTAACTGTCCGCACAGTCGATGCTCTCCAAAGCTAGATTGAGCAACTTGTGCAAATAGCAACTGCGGCTAACTAATGGTATAATCTACAAACGTTGAATTTCATTTCGTGCGTGCGTGTAAACAAGTTATATTATGGAATATGAGAAATTACAGGATAAATTGATTTCAATTATTAAACACATTCACTATTTATTACCGGATTTCAAAAACGTACAAAATATTAATTTTAAGGAAACATGAATGTATCGATCTCTGCTTATAAAATATGCAGATTTTCAGTCCAGATTTAAAGTATTGGAAGGTCACCTCGCGACAAATAACATCCTCGACACTTATCGTTGTATCTTTAGTATTCTTATTTGATATTTAAATAACTGTCTTGAAAATAGGATGTAATGTTGAACACCCGAAACATCTACAAATTATAATAAATATTCCACATTCAACTTTTGCAAAGATCTATATATACAATATTTTTTTACTTATAAGTAACAAAAGAAAACAGCGGTTACTAAATTCAATTTTCATAACGTAACATAAACGCAGACGTGTGTTTCTGGGGGTGAATTCCTAATTTCTAAAAGAAAAAAGATATGAAGAAAAAATATAATTGCACTATTAAATTTGCTAACAGAAAATGTACCTAAAATATTGTTCAAATAAAAGGCAAACTAATTAATTGAAGAGTGTTGATTAGAACATTTCATCGATCTAACAGCAATCATCTACGATCAACGATTTTGCTTGAATTGTCAAGAAATAAAAAATATGATCGAATGAATTATTGCACTTAAAAACGTATTTTCATGCAGACAAAAGGAAACAAAATTTTCCAACAAAATCCTAAAAATAAATCCTAATAGCAAAGTTTATTTTACTCGCTATGTTTACTCGGTAAACGGCTTCAATTATTGTAATTAAACCCAAAGTAAAAAAACAAAAGTAAATCGAACCGGATTGACTAAGCGTATTTTCATTCAGCCAAAACGAAAGATAAAAATCCCCAACTCAATCCTAGAAATAACTCCTATAAGAAGAAAGTGCATTTAGCTCGGTCTATTTATTCGGCAAACGGTAACATCCACACGTGAACGCAAAGAGAATGATCGATAAGTATAATAAGTAAATATAAAGCGTTCAGATTTAAAAGAAAACAGTAAAAATTGCATGCGCACATACAGACAGCCACACGATTCTGCTCTATGAAACGATTGTGCACTGACAGAGAGATGCGGGAGCACGGGTGAAGAGGAAAAGAGAGAGAGAGAGAGAGAGAGAGAGGGGGGGAGAGAGAGAGAGAATCAGAGGCGAGCGTATTATAGTCGCGCGTCAGTGAGCTGGCGCATTGGAGAGGCCACCGCGCGCGCGGCGGCGGCGGCAGCATCTCGCTCTGCTGCTGGCTGGCAAATTATTCCGCTCTAGCTGCTCGGCGGCCGCTCGCTCGCAATTAATGAATCGATAAAGCGACTCGTCGCATTTTGCGCGAGACCGCGCCGCTGCGGCTCGATGCGGCAGCCGCGAAAATACGCGCGCATCCGACACACGCCAGCGTATACATACACGCGCGAAGCTGCGGATTTACACGCGAGAGCTTGCAAGCACGGAACGTTAAGGCGGTTTCACGCATAGGCAGTACGCCGCCACTACCGCCTGCTGCATGTGTCCCCTTGTTTTTTGTTGCGGCGCTATACTGCTGCTGCACTTTCTAACACACACACACACACACACACACACACAC
>UCOJ01002435.1:0-11888 GCA_900474305.1 Cecidostiba fungosa
CAAACACACACACACACACACACACACACACACCACACACACACGCGCACACACACAATCGCACACACGTATTGATCGGCTGCAGCACATCACATTGAAATATTCCTCTCGCTTGCTCTCTCTCTCTCTCTCTCTCCTTTTTTTTTAAACCATCAGCCAGTGCTTTCTTCTCGCTCCTTTCGACGTGTAATCCTCTTCTTTCTCTCTCTCTCTGGTGTTTACACACTCCCTTTTTTGCGATATTCGTTCGTACGTTCATCTTGAGCTTTTTCTATTTTTCTCACGCGAGAGAGAAAGTGCATAACGACGACGCGGAGATAGTGCGCTGTGGCTTTTACATACAGGGCTTATTTCTCGCGGCTTCCGTGAGGTATCGCTGAATTATACCGCACATTAGATTGCGAGCGCGCGAGAGAAAGAAAGAAAGAGAGAGAGAGAGAGAGAGCTACACTTCCTCTTCGTCTCTTCTCGTCAGCTCTTCTGTATGTGATAGTGCGGAGGAAGAAGAATTTCATATGACTTCGCAAAACGTCTCTCGCGAGTATTTATCAAGTTTATCAGTACACTTACACACACACACACACACACACAAGTTTCTATTTCTATTACAGTCGAAGTGAAAAACAAAAGCTTGTATTTCGAACCTCCTCGGCTAATCCCCCTAACGCGTTTCCTTTTCTCCGGAACTTTTCAAAGTCCTTTCTCCTCGAGAGTAAAAGAAAAGTCAAGAGAGGGGGGGGGAGAGAGAGAGAAAGAAATTTCGATCGAAAGTTCGACCCACGGAATTCCTCGAGGGAAGTTTGTCTTTAAAGGCCACGTGCGCGGAAAATCAAACTTCCGGAGCTAATAAAAGCGGCCGCCGTTGAAATAATGGCCGGGGATAAATCATGGACGCGAAAAGTCTGCGGCGGTGTGCTCTACTACTACGTATACCTGGCGACGAGCCGCGGGGAATAATAAATAGACGCGCAGGGGGAGGCTTGTGGAGAGGTGAAGCTTTTTCGGGCTCTTTGGAATGCAATTTCAGAGATTTAGCGCGAGAGGATTTTTCCTGATGGTATAATTAGTGGAAGAGGATTTCAATTTTCGCATTGTTGATTTTTGACGAGTTATTAATTAACCTTGTTAATTTTCTCGAATATTTGTATGCTTTATTGTTGCATTAATGTACACATTCGAGCTTTACCGAGCTTGCAAGTTCATAATGAAGGCTGTTAATTTAATTATGAATTTTCATAAAAATTCGAGAATTTAATTTCTCAGTAAAATATACAGCCTCCCGCATAATCCTTTTCTCCAGAACAAAAAAAAATAAAAATAAAAATCCGAGTCTGCTCAACCGAGCAAAGGCACCTCCAAATAAAACGTGTGAAATCACTCGGATTGATTCGGCGCCAGAGGCGGCTGCTGCGCTTCTTTTTACCGAGGCGCTGTTCCTTCGCGACCTCCAACAGGTTAGATCAAGCGGAATCAATCCCGGCTGTGATGGCTATAGGTGAGGATTGTAGCGCGAGCTGCGGGTTTCTCTGTCGTTTTTTTTCGTAGCTCTATATCTCTCTCTGTTCTTTTCTCTATTCCTGGATCGCTTCCAAAATTTTCGGGGCCAAAGGGAGCTTTGAGGAACGGTGATCTTGGACTCGGTGTTTGCAAATTCGTACGAGATGCGGGAGTGAGATTGGTGGGCTATATACTTGTTCTCCGAGAGCTTTGTCGGTGTTAACTTGAATTTCGAGGAAATACTTGTTTAAAAATAACTGAAGCTTCCGATATAACCCAGTTTTATACATCGGATCGAAAAAATTCAGCAAATACACCGCGATCGATGTAAATTTCGAGCGAATATTCCTCGAAATACGTCGGTCATAAAATCGCGTATTCCTATGCCGCAACTATTACACCTCAAATTTCCATACGTAAACCAGATCGGCCGACTTCCGCATACATCGATTACAAACAAAAAGCTTCGTTCTGGCAGGATGTGCAATTTACCAAACTCGAGATCGAATGACATCCCGGAGAAAAAAGGACGAACGTCGATAAAAGGAGCTATACGTGTGTATACTGCATCGGAAAAGAAACGGAACGAGATTTGAAGGCTCGACTGCAGTACATTTCCCATGACGGCACAGCTGCGTGTATATATAAAATATTCCACGAACCGAGCGAGGGAGAGACGGAGCAATTTGTTTCCCTCGTGATTACACTCGCAGTAATTTCGTTATCGCTGATGCCGGGGAGAATATATTGGAAGAAACATTATAGAAAAATTTCGGCTAAACTGTTTGCACCCAGAAAGCTCGTATTTTTCATTCTCTTTCTTTCTCTCTCACACGCGAAAGTCTTTTGAGAGCGTATACTAAGGCAAATTTCCAACGTCGCCGCAAAAATTTCGTTCCACATATAGTATAGTAGTCGAACTTGTTACGCCGTGCTTTCAGAGGATTTTGGCAAGCCGGCTGAAATATTAATGCTCCCAGTGCTTTACTTCTCTCTTCCGCACACGCTACACTACTCTCTTCTTATTCGATCTTTTTTCCCTTCGCGCGCACTTTGGATTTCGCTGCGCTAGATATGGTGAATGGAGAAGGAAAGGTTAGGCCGACGCGAGAAAGGAGATACGGATATGAGGAGATGCGGAAGATTTATTCTCTTGATGCACCACAGTTCTCGACTGCTGCTGCGGCTTTTCATGCGATTTTTTTCAAAAATTCTCTGTGTATTATAACGTTTGATAAAGCTGAGAACGGCGCATTGGATAATCACGTGTTGGGAAGAGAAAAATTGAAAGAGGGAATAAGAACAAAAAAAAGAATGCCACTTCGCATCGAGTTATTTCGGCTGGCGCGCGATGATTGGACTGTATGGAGCAACGCGACTGCCTTCATTTATCAAAGCGTCAGAGCGAACAAAGGGATATAGAAGAGCGCGTCGCGCGGAATCCTTTTTCATATTTCATCCGACACACATAGACACACAGGCTTCTTTCTTTCTTTTGCCACGTCGTTTCTTCGGGGGGATATAATATGTTACTGTTGCTGTTGGTTTAATTCGATGCGCGAAGGAGAGACGTGTTCTTGATTGCAAGATTTTCGATGGATTTTGCGCGGGATTTCAGTGAATAAGGATTTTTTAATTTTTCGAATGTACGAGTGCAATCAAAATTAACGAACGTCGAAAATAATTTTCTTCGCAAAACGTGTCTACAAGAGTTTCCTATACATAGACAGTCGAAACGTGACAAACTATCATTAAAAAAAAACTTCGTTCCACATATCCTCTACCCATATGTCTCGTACACTACTCCAACACGTGAGCCATCAATATTCACGTACCGTTGGCTCTGGAACTCGCATTAAAATTTGTCGATACACAATTTCCAGGAGAGGACGCTGCGCAGTATTCGCGCGACAATTTTATTCGACTGTGTGCATGTTTCAATATCGTAAATTATGCGACGAAAGCCGCCACGCCATGGTGCAAGATAAAGAGGGATAGAATCGTCGTCGCGCGGCTTTTCGAGTCTCCGAAACGATGTATATATATATATATATATAGGTATCGGGGCGTCAGTCGTTGGCCGATCGGGCAAACGAAAATACGTGACCTATTCGACGCGTGGCCACTTTCGCCCAACTGTGTAAAGAGATATCTTTAATACGAAAGGTATGTATGTGTGTTTGAGCTGTTGGCTTGAATTTGATTCATTGTTACGGTGGGGATATATTTGGGAAGGACGATAGTGTTGGTTGTTGTAAAGTTTGTGAAATGTTATAGTTGTGATGAGTTTGCTGAAGAGCATTTTGAATGTTGCGGTGTTGTGAGTATTTTGGTTTTGGAATTAAATTTGTATTTTGATGGAGAAATGCAGAATTATACTACTATACATTATTTTGACTGGCTGACACTTGAATTAGCAGTGAATAATCGAGATAAATTGTAATAATAGAATTTGCGTTGCATATTGAAAGTTTAATTAACCATTGTTTCGATCAGCTCGACGCTGTTAACTTGAAAATTTCGTGAAGCTTATTAACGGTCTCGTTGCATTCATAAATACGTTTTCGTTGAATTATTTCTCAAATTCTACCTCTGGCTTGTAATTTAAATTTAGACTACTGATGGCATTAAAATTCCATTAACGACTTATAATTATTTTAGCTATACGCATGAATTATTTCTTCGACAATGTAAAATCAAGTTTAAGCTGATTTTGAAACATTAATTTAAATTATCGAAATTGAAATAATATCAATCCAAACCAATCAGTACACGATCGTTGCCATAGCAAACATTACATCATATAGAATCACGCAAACACATAGTTTAGTTAATCGGCAAATACCGCCAGACGTACCTATACATAATAATTCCAGTCCCAGCATTCAAATCCACAAAACAAAACCGTAACGAAACAAACGTTCAAAAGAAAAAAAAAACCCCCCGAACAATCGCAGCAATCCATCAGCGTCGCGACAATCAAACTGAAAAACGAACAAACAACTCGAAACTGTCCAGTAGACAAGCGCCTCTTCATTTTCGCGAACGTCGCTGTAGTAAAAAACTCAGACCACACGCATATATACACACTATCTCTCTCTTCGCTTATCTCGTTCGAACCGATTGTCCGACGTTCGCTATCTCCTATCCATACCCACACTAGTCTCTCGAGACGTCTCTGAGATGAATATTCAAAGCCAAGCTGGACAGCCGAGAATTACTCGCGGTAAAGTTACGCCTATATATATAAAACGGAGCTTTGCGAACTTTGGATATATCCGTTACTCTTATAAGAGGCCGTCGTTTCTTACGCAACTTTTCGAGCTGGTTATCATTTATTTAATGGACTCTACCGACTCGATAAGACCCGATATTTTTCAATAAAGCAGCGCGTAAATTAAACTTTTTCAAAATGAGGTATAATATAATATACCTACTCCGATGCTTCATAACAAACAGCCGTGTGAACTTGATGAGGAGAGCGTAATACGCACTCAAAGGACTTGATTACGGCAGTTAGTCCTATATATGCATAACGTGTGCGCACCTTTGAGTAGCTGTGGTGTAAGAGTCTCCCTCGAACGAGCGAAACATTATTCATCGCGGGGATTGGATTAGTTTAGTGGGAATTACCCCGGAGGCCGATGCGCTGAGAGAGAGATAAGGTTTGGAGATTGCGCGAGGTCAGCCGTATACTCGCATCAGTGGAGTTTCGGCTGCTTGCGAACTCGCGGTTGTATAAAGCTTCAAGAGAGAGAGAGAGAGAGAGAGAGAGGGAAGCTTTCGATTTAGGAGATACGAGAGAAGCTTGAGATGGAAGTTATGCGGTCAAAAGGGATGGATTTTGAAAGAGTATTGATATATAATATAGAGCTTTCTGGAATTATTCAAACGTTGTATTTTGTTTTATTTACAGGTTCTCGGTAACCTCATGTCCGCATTTTCCATCATCAAATTGGCTTCCACGTAAGTGAACTTCCATAAATTGTACACTTCTCTCTCTCTTGAATATTCGCCTATAACAAGCTCAATAACGATAACGATGCCCTATACATATAGAAACACTGCACAGGGTCTAGTGTTTCAGAAAAGTAAAATAGACCTCCACACGATCTACGTACTATACGTATAAGGTAACATTATATTTGCCCTGCATATACACACCAGTCGGTATTAGACAATTACGCAGGTATTTAGAGTTGTTAATTGCCCAGCCGTGAGCATAAATGTTTACTCGATAGAACGCTATAATGAGCCAAATGCGTATACACCCACACGATTGCATAATATACACATCGAGAGATATCGAGAGGATAATCAAACAACCAACAACAACAACAATTCATCGTGTTTCGACGGGAAAAACTTATTGTAGTTCGCAAAAACCAGTTCACCGCAAACGTCGCTCTCACACGTGTGTGTACAAGAGTAATCGCAGCGCTGGGTTTGAAATCCGGGAATTTCGTTTTTAACAATTGTATGTACAGACTCGGAGTTTCGCGCGCGCGACCGCAATCTCGAACTTCGCATATAAATACAGAATTGCGGATTTATCCCGAGTTTACTCGGCGTGTATTTGCGGGCTTACGCGTGCCATGGGCTTGTTTGGATTTTCAATGCTGGGAAAAAGCTGGTTATTGGAGTGAAATGTATAAACGAGGTTTATTTCTCGTGATGCGCGAGGGAGACAGTTATTATTTGAATAAAAGTTCGACCAATCTTGGTCTACTGGAAAGTAAATAAATGTTATTCAAATATCGGTCCAGCGAAACAATCAAAACGCAATATTTTTCTACGCTTCTCTCTCTAAAAAAGACAAAATCTACACTAGCACATTCGAAACCAATCATTTAACTTGTCCCACAGGCGAGCCAGTTGCGAAAGTAAACAGCGAACAATAAAAACGTTTCTTTTCGTATACCGCCAAGCAAATATACACACCAGAGCCAAAAATCAACGCAACGCGTGGAGCAAACGTCTATTAGCGAAGATCGAAAAAAAGAGATGGGTGTGTATAAACACGAGCTGATGCTACTGCAACGTTTGCCTTCATTAGCGATTCGTCGAAACTCCGGGGAAATACGCGCGCAGCTGAATTTGTCGCAGCTGCATATCTGTATACACCTATATATATATATAGTGGACGTGTGCGCGGATATGACTGGACTGGGACTATATATATAGAGGGAGAGAGACACGCACCGGGGAAATTGGTTGTACGAGTTATTGTGGGAGTATAGGCTTGATGAAGTTCTCGAAGATAATTGCTAGGTGTACTTGCAAAGAGGTGTTGTTGGGGAAGATTAATATTTGGGGGTGGTGAGACTTATTTTATTTAATATTCATTTGCTCCTTCAGTTATTAAAAATAGACTGATAAAGCGTATACTATTGCATGAGAAAGTTAAAAAATTTATTTTGATCACTACACGATATGAGGTTTGATCGCGGTGAGTAAATTTTTATTCAAACAATGAAAAATCCAGGATCCGGTCAAAAATTCTATACCAGGATTAAACATAAATATTTCAGAAAACTTCAAAATTCGTAGAACGATAAAGGAAAATTCGAAAAATTTGTTTAAACCAGCCCGGTTTTCGGACCAAACGAAAGAATTTCAAAAAGCATCCAGCCACTCAGTCATCCCTGCCGTACTTGAAAATTTCGCGCACGTCCAGCTTCCTTCCTCCTGTTCTACGTCCCCAGAGAAACTTCTGTATAACACACCTGACACATTTTCCAAGCCGATTTAAGAGTATACCCCGGACGCTAATACCTGACTTTCGGCGCGAGAACTGCTTTTTATCACACACCAACGTGTCACACTTCCACCGATAATTGACCACTGATGGACTTTTTACAGGTCTGCGACCGGCTAAATGAGATTTCGCGGCTGACGAGAGATTTATGAACGCTCGTTAAGAGTTTAATTATAACGGCGCAGGCATTCGCCTATTGAATTTGCGCGGCTGCGGTTGTCCGAATGGAATGACGTTTTTATTCGGCGGTGATGAGGATTTTGCGGAAGTTCCTGCTGGTGAGTCGTGCTTTTATTTTATTTTTTTTTTGGGAAAGAGAGTGAGACTGCGGCAGTGACTGCGCCAGTTTTGCTGATCATTTATTCACGGCTCTGCACCTGTGCTGGAATTTGAATGTTCGCTTTTGTATTGTTAGTTTGTTGGGAGTTGAGTTTTACGTCTGGATAATTAAATTTTGTTTTCTTATGATTCTTTTCGTGAACTCTGAAGAAGGAATCAATCAATAGTTAGCCAATAATATAGAGTAACAAGAACTAAGTCGCTACATATGCACATCAGATATCGGCTTGTGACTATAGATATACGACATACCATCTGGTTCAACGACCTTGACCGTATTTCACCCCGAGTAATCACACACTTTTCCAACCAATAAACTAGTTCTACTTCCCCATCTTTCAACTGAAACGAGGTCACGCGTTTCAAAAATGCTCTTACGATCTTCACACCCTCCACAACACAGTATCGTCTCTTGACCCGTATTCCCCATTACGCGTATCTCCACTTAGACTCATCCCTCCTCAAAAAAGCTCAGAAAGCTTTCTTCCTACTCCCTCCATGACGTTTGCCCGGCAAGATGACAAACTCACCCAGCTCACTGATAAAGAGTAGACGCGCGCAGGGATGAGAGAGAAAAAGAGAGAGAGAGAGACAGGGAAAGCTCGTTTCGTGGAAGAGGGAAGCCGAGTAAATGCGAAATTGCCTCCGATGGTAAACGGAAAATTGGAGGAGGTTCGCCTTTTGTACCGCAGAGAAATGAATAATGCCGCGACGCTGATAAAAATTTACGAGGGGCTGTGTACGTCGAAAATGGGGCTGTGATTAATTTTTTTTCCGCCGAGATTCGAAGAGAATTTTGAAAAAGTCTGCACACGTCGGAACGAGCAACAACAGCGTTAATCCGCGGCGAGACGCGAGAGTAAATAATAATCCTTCCTCGTGAGAACGTGAAAAATTCCGGGGAAATAAAAGAGCTTCTGGGCTATAAACGAAAATCCTCGAAGAGAGATAGCCGAAATTGAGAATAAGACGAGCGACGTTTGCTTTCTTCCAAGAAAGCTGCCTCCACGCGAGCTTGTGTTTTATAGGAGAGAGAGAGAGAGAGAGAGAGAGTTGCGCTTAAAATACTGCCTCGATACTTTACGTCGACTATACCTCGTGTCCCAGTTTTCCAGTGCGAATTTTTCCAGTTGACAATCGAGAGACGCGACGACGAGTTGTTATACACTGCGCGAGAGTGAGAATTATAATTATAGGTTTGTTCTCGGCGGCTTTTGTTTTGCGCCGTAATAACGAGGTACATTGGCCACCGGAAAGTTGGACTCGAGTTCGCCGGAAAATATAATTAGGAACGCGTGTTTTCCGTCGGCGCGAGCGAGTTGATGGAAAACTTTTTTTAAAAGGAGAATTCATTATTCGTTCAAATGTGGACTGTGTTTTTTTTTAATCAAACAAATGTTGAGTGTTTCCAAGCCAGTATAATTAACTGGTGAAAAAAATAAAAAAAAAGGAATCAGTAGTAGCGCTCGAAATTGGCCAGCCATTCTATATATTGCATAGAAACATCCAATTAGTCGAAAACCTTCTGACACCGTCAATATAGTCAATCGATCGAAATAAACACTTTGTAAAAAGCTACACAAAGGAGTCTTCCAAGAAAAACGTCCTCTCAATTTCCATCAGTATATCTCAGACGCTGATGCTCACCTCTTGAAAATATAAATCGCGCGACGGCCGTTATTTCATCAGTAATAGTTGCAGCGCGTCGTCGCCGCCGCCGCCGCCGCCGCTGTGTGAATCGAGTTATTCCCGAATGAAATTAGTCGCTCTCTCGACTCGTCCATTTGTCTCGTAAATGAATTATGGCGCGAACGTACACCTAAAAAGAGAGAGAAAAGTTCATCACCCCCGCTCTCGTTCTTATAAATTCCACTACTGCACTTGCGCGTCTTCTTCCTTTCTTTTCGTAGAGAGAGAGAAAGAGAGAGAGAGAGGGCTCAAAAGAACGGAGCCGACGTGACAATCGAATTGCGCCGCGCTGTAAATGTCTTGGAACGAGCTTGTCTGGAAAGAGAGAGGGAGAGAGTACAAAGAGCGAAGAAAGAAAGAGAGACTGTGTGGACGAGGAATGGGATGGTAGAAAGAAAGGATAAATGTATAACTTACTGACAAGTTGACGCATTGCTTTAACAGCCGAAGGAAGAGAGTACGCGATGCTTTTTATCGGTTCGAGTGAGTTTTCTTCGTTAGGGAACTAGTTTAATTTTTATACCTTTTTTTATTACAGAATTACTAAACAGCTTTACGCGAAATTATGCTTTCTAGTATAATAATCGTACACTCCTGACACACCGATAACAAACGGTAATCCAGCATTTCCCAGCGGCCGCAACAGTAGTATATAGTATACACAGGCCTTAATGAGGAGAATTTGAATGGCCGCTTGCATATAACTGTGTACAGGCACTTGTCGACTCGTCAGCTTGGACACTTAACGACGAGAATTCGTCCTAGTCCTCTCTCTCGCTCACCCCCACCCACGTAGCAGCCCTTAATATCCCGAGCTCTGCAGACGCGAATTTACGAGGCGGACTTTACGTGGAGCTTCCAGCTCTCTCTCTCTCTCTCGTTTTACGAGCTGAACAGTAGGGAGAAGAGTCAAGTCTATATGTATGCTAGTACGTACGTGTGCGTATGTATGTAGGGCGAGGCTTGGTTGTTCGCTCCTAATGAAGAACCAGCGACATGTTCCGGACTGTGTCCTGATGCAGAGAGATGTGATGTTGGCCGATTGGACTGCGTTTTTTTTATACCTGGATGTCAGATAAAAATAGGTATTTCTCCTTAGTTTTATGTCGCAAGAGAAAAAAGTCCGATGAAGCTTATACGCACTTTTTATCACGCCAAGTTTCCTAACGCTATATAACTCGCAAGAGAATAGAAGCAAGTTTGCACTTTGTCTCCGGATCTGCATTTCGCCGCGTGCGAAAAGTTAGGCCGGCACTAATGGAGAGACTTTTTTGTCCCGTGAAAATATTTAACGCCGAAGAAGTTAGCCCGGAGATTTTGTTTTTCCGCTCTGGCTGCTTAAAGTGCCCTGTGAATGAGATTTTTAACTGCAGAGGCGATGTTTCTTTTTTATTATACAGCAGTTTCGTCGTTGCACTGTAGAAGAAATCCTTTTTTTTTATTTTCGCCAAAGCAATACAATACACACCGACGATAATCCCTCTGCAAGATTGATAACACTCGCCTACACACGGTTTATTTCAAATCATGATCGATAGATCCGTTGAAATATATTATTCTCGGCCGCGAAGTATTATAGAAGCAGTCGGAGACTATAAATCGAATAATATTCACTTGGCGTTTAAAGCGGCGTAATAAAAACACGGTTAAATCGATAATCCCACTAGGATGGGCAGGGTAAAGGGGCTGCAATTCTTATCAATGCCGAACGTTATCAATTTCGCGAACTATATCAGTGGAGATTTCCCCTGCGGGCTTCGGTATACACAGTATAACGTATGGATCTCGTTTCTTTTTTTCTTCTCTCGTATAATATTTACGCCTCGATGGGCAAAACTCGAGCACGGTGTCGATTTAATTCGCATTATACGCGGTTAAACAGGAATACATGAATTTTGTTCCTCTTTTTATTATATATTGAAAGTCGATCGATAATTATTATCATATTACTTCTGGCTGCATAGCAGCGATGATCAAAGTATTTAATTCCGGAAGTAATTAAATATTAAATTCCGGAAATATACATGTGTTCAGTATTATGGTATAGAGAACGAGTTAATAATAATTTGTAAATCCCGCGGCCACTATAGCTGCAGCTCCTCATGAATGATAATTGAAACGGCGTGAAAATGGTTCTAACCGAACGCAGCATCGTTGCGTATGTTAATTAGAGAGGCGTGTACGATTCCATGCGAGTTTCAGAACAATATTTACTACGAATTCCCAAAGCGCAGCTACTGTCGTGTAAATTAATATCCAAATAGAGGGAATAATTGCGTATATATAACCATTATAATATAGTAGTTCGGTATATTTAACGAAAAATAGCCCTGGTAGAAATCGATTCCATTAAATAACTAGTCAATACCTTTTGCCACTGGAAATAGGCAAAAACTAGACCAGTTTTGGATCCCCGGTGCTTCCCCGTTTTTTCGAACCTTTTTTGACCATTTATTAGCGTCAACGTGGCGTAAGATATTAATTATAGCAATTTCCGAGGCATTTTTAAACTCGTAAACATGGATTAGATTGATAAAATCAAACTAGAAATAATGTCTATTTAATGGATAGGAAAGGGCAATGTAAAATTACTTGATCAAAAAAG
>UCOJ01002436.1:0-11821 GCA_900474305.1 Cecidostiba fungosa
TATATATATATATATATATATTAATGCCCCATACATATTATATAATTTATATACTTACTTCATTAACTTTATCCGCACTTTAGGCTGCAGTATACCCAGCTAGCACACGTTAACTTTTCGGATGTCCAGAACTTGACCGATTATGATTATCTTTTGGACATGTAAAATAGTTACCAATAAGACGTTTTACAGATAACGATTTTAAATAACCTATTTCGGATATCCATTAGACTGTCGAAAACTGTCCATTTTTTGAAATAAAAATTCACACGTAAATCGGTCATTGAAAAGTTGCCAAACGGATATCAGTTTATGGATATCAAATAGAGATACCGAAATAGATATACAAAAGTTATACTTTAATAAAAGTTTTTTCGGATATCCAAAGTACGTTATCAAAATGACATCCAAAGGATGCCAGTTTTTGGATAATGTAAAAATAACTTCAAACAGTTAGCCAAAATGTTAACTCTTTTTGGATTACAAATAGATATACTGCAAAAGATATACAAAAATTATCCTGTCATAACTGCATTGTAAAATATCCAAAACTTGTTATTCAAATGACAACTAAAGTATGCCTGTTTTTGGATAATGCAAAAACAACTTAAAATGATTGGCCGAAACGTTAACACTTTTTGGATAACAAATAGACATACGGAAAGAGACCTACAAATGTTATTACTTTGATGATTTCATCTGCATATATGCAAAGCGTGTTATCCAAGTTACAACCAAAAGTTATCTAATAATGTCTATTAACCTTAGAAGGTTGATAAAAATATTATCACATTGCGGTTAATGAATAGATACAGTGCAAAGGATAATCAAAAGATGCTTTGATTAACATTTCTTTTATAAAAATCCAGTCATGATACGTGCGTCTATCCAGTTAGATATCCGATTGCAATTGTCAAGACGTTATTATACTTACTCCGGATAACAAACGGATGTTTAAAAAAAAAGTATTTTATTTTTAGAGATCAGCGTCTGAAACAAGTTAACCAAAGGACACTTATTAGTTAACATTGTAACTTACGCGAGTTAAAAATGGATGACGTCCAAAAGTTGTCTGCTAGATATCTGCATCTGAAGTACTTGTTAGCCAAACGTAGTATTGCTTATGCGTACTGTGTGGTGGTTATTCCTGCTCGGCGTAATCTGTGTTAATTTATCTCATAAAATCTTGGTAACTATTGTTAATTTACGTAGAGGGGTATATATTAATAAGTCATCGATAAAGATTTGCTATCGTCTAGTACATAAGGTATAATTTCAATAGTTTAAGCTTTCTAACCTCTAAATTTTGTATTGCCATTGCATATACTGTCTCAATGTTTACAACTTTTTATTCATACATTTTGATCCGATGTGCTACGCTGATAATTACTTAAGGAATTAAGTGTAAATATGCTACGACGGAAGCCGTACAGTAAACTTGGTAAACGTCAAAAAAAAAGGCGTATTGCTTACATTAGCAGTAAAACTAATGATATATCAAATCTCAATGGCAAGGCTTTGAATCCTCATATTATTAATCAATCTCAATACCCAAATCTTGATAATGTTGATCAAAATAATACCAATCAAAATAATACAAAATAAATGTTGATAAAAATAATTGATTAAAATAAAATAATGATTTTGCTCAACACTATTCGCTTGTAGATGAACTTTTTGAAGGTGATCAACATTTTGATCTTGAAAAGGACAATAATAATGATGAGGATAATGAAAATATTTCACAAGAAAATACTATGTGTATGAAAGAAGCATTTTTCTCTTCTGGTGTTAATTTTACGAATGATAACAGTGTTTCTGGTAGTCCTTGTTCGTCTCTAGCTTCTTGGTCATGTGTACATAACATACCACAAAGTGCTCTTAATCATTTATTAAAACTTTTTAAAACATGGCCCCAAAATGCTTTGGAATCTATAGATGCTAGAACATTACTCAACACTCCTACAACAACAAGCATTACTACTTTAAATACTGGACAATATACGCATCTTGGCTTAAAAAAGGGGATAATCCATCAATTGAAATATTTTTTTATGAGTTTTCTACAATTTAGATTGATGTGCATATAGATGGTATTCCTTTGTGGAAGAGTAGAAAATTAGAACTCATTCCCATTTCCAGCAGTATTGCAGATCCACGTTTTCCAGAACCTATTCTAGTAGGTGCTTATTACGGCAATGAAAAAGCTCCTGATATTAACAAATTTCTGTCACGTTTTATAATTGAATATAATGAATTGAATACGGAGGGATTTCAATACCGTGATAAACAGTATTTTGTTCAAATCAGGGCAGTCATCGCCCATACTGTAGCTAGAAATTGGGTTATGTGCCACCCTTTACATAACTCAACAGATGCATGTCAAAAATATACGCAGAAAGGAACAAAAAAAGATGGAAGAATGCTAATGTTGGATTTAGATGCTCCATTAAAAAATGATCTAAATTTTAGAGAACTTGCAGGCGATCGTTACAAGACAATACTCAGTCCTTTAGAGTGGATAGGAGTTGGTATGGTATCTCAGATTCCATTAGACCCGATGCATTTATTGTACATGGGCGTTATGAAAAAATTATTATGTATATGGTTAAGTGAATATGGCAAAGGTATCGCTGCGCAGGAAATAAATAATAAATTAAGTACAGAATACAAAGCTTTTGCTTCTTGTGTCCCATGTGAGTTTGTTAAGAAGCCAAGGGGTTTGAATGAATTAGAACATTGGAAAGCCACCGAGTTTCGATTATTGTTATTATATTTAGGCCCTGTCGCTCTTCAAAATTACTTACATCCATCTAGATTGATTCATTTTAACTCGCTCAACTGTGCGATAAGAATACTAAGTGATTCTGAGTTATGTGTAAGTAGTAACTCTTATGCAAATCAACTTCTTAGGTATTTTGTGAAACAGATGATTGTTTTATATGGAGAAGATACAGTTATCTTTAACGTTCACAATTTAATTCATTTGGCAGCAGATGTGCTTCAATTTGGACCTCGATCTTGAGAAATTCAGTGCTTTCCCATATGAGAATTTTCTTCAGGTTTTGAAAAAAATGGTTAAGAATTGTACATCACCTCTTGCTCAAATTACAAGAAGGATAGAAGAAAAAAATACAGTCGTTCCCCCAAAAATATTACAGTTTGATACACCATACACAATGTTAGGAGCAAAACCTTCATCTTTTAAAATTCCAACAGGATTTCGAAATCCTTATTCTTCAATACAATTTCACAATTTCACAATTTCTGATAAAAAATATGATAATTGTTGTTATTTAACTGATGGTGCCATATTTTTAGTAGAGTACATATGTTATCAAGCGGAAAAAGCAGTGATTATTGCTCATTCATTTTTGGAGTATTCATCTATTTCAAATTATCCCTGTGACTCGCGACATCTACAAATTTATAAAGTAAACAAGTTGTCAAATAATTTACAAATATGGCCCGTAGAAAAGATTCTTAAAAAAGGGTTTCAAATTCCTCAGGAAAATAGTTATTATGTGTTTCCTATCATTCATTCTAACCATAATTAAATTGGTTTTTGTAACTAGGATTCTTCTGTAAAAATGAATGCTCGAGGTAGAGGTAGGAGTTATCCAAACATCATCAATAAGTCTCAAAGTGGGAGACCAAAAAAATCTTTAAACCAAAATGTCGACAAATCTCTATCAGATAAAAAGAACACAGAGAACCATGAGCCTAATGACCAACAATCGCCACCAGTTAAAAGAATCGCATTGCAACAAACTGTACGTAAGTATTCACTTTATTTATATATAACACAGTTTGTTTAATTGATTTTATCATTAACATACTTTATAATAGTTTATGTAATTATAGTATATAACACCTCTATAGCTTCATATATTATTTTTTATATGTAGAATTGACTAAGATTAATAAATTTTATTTAATTTTTAGCTTCACAAAATGAAAAGCTATTGAACTTTCAACTTCCACCAAATTCCTTTACGCAGCAGTATTTAGGATTTACAAGTTTCGCAAACATGTATGAGTGAAATCTATATGATATGTAATATTAAATTTATTAATAGAAATTTGACAAAAATATTTTATATTTTATAGCTCAAGCAGCAATTTTGGAGAAACAAAGACAGGCGATTCAACAATCTCGAATATTACAACCTGTAAATGATCTGCAGAAACAAATAATCCAACAATCTCTGGCCAACAGTACGAGTGCGTTACATTATTCTGAAAAAACGAGAGGATTACCTCATACTACAACGTCATTGACAGGTATAGACACATTAAACTTTTAATAATGTTAATTTGAATAAACAACACTTTTTGTAATATTAATATAGGCTCGTTTATTCAAATGTTCTTAATACTATCAAATACAATAAAAGTTACTTATTAGAATCAAAGTCAGTTCAGCGTGGTAGCTATCCATCGAGTGAGCTCTCTCGCAGCGTTTCGGAGCGCGATGCCAAGCAAACATTCGGTACACGGCGTTTCAATCTCGCGCACACTCACACATCTCCACTCAACGTTTCGCGGTCTAAATATACCTATATAGTCACATAGGTACACATCTAAGCATAGATGAGCAGTGATAGTGGTGGGAATGAAATTAATTCTAACACATCCTCTATTTCATATTCCTCCGCATTACTGCTCAACTCATGCCAATACATTTTCGCATACTCACGAACTTATCCTTAGATAACGTCTTTGTAAAAATATCTGCTAATTGTTCATCGCTTTTTATATATTCTAGTTTTAATTCTCCGTTTTCTATCTTATCGCGTATGAAATGAAACCTAACTTCAATGTGCTTAGTGCTGCGGTTTAAAGTTGGATGTTTGGCCAATTGTAAAGCTCCTTGATTGTCCACATACAAAATAACTGCACCCTCACACTGAAATCCAATTTCACTCAAAAATCTTCTAGTCCACACAATCTCTTTAGTCACTGCGCTCGCCGCTACATATTCTGCCTCGGTAGTACTTTGCGCGACAATATTTTGCTTCCTAGAAAACCATATAACTGGAGCAGACGCTAATTTAATTAGACAACCACTTGTAGACTTGCGTTGCTCTCTGTCGCCAGCCAAATCGGCATCCGAATACCCTACAACATTTAATCCAGTCTTTTCGTTTCCTTTATATAAAATACCTAAATCGACTGTTCCCTTAATATACCGTAATACACGCTTTGCCGCCTCCCAATGCGTGGAGTCAAAATTGTTTACAAATCTTCCTAAATAGTTTACAATAAAAGATATGTCTGGTCGAGAGACTATTGATAAAAATATTAAAGAACCCACGACCTCTCGATACGGCACATTCGGTTTACAACTGTCCGTTGGTGTACTCAACTTTGGATCAGCTGGTGTACTTAAAGCATTTGCTAGAGCCATATTAAATCTGTAAACTATCTTTTTAGCGTAAGCTTCTTGGTGTATAACAATTTCTTTTTCTTTCCGATTTCTTTCTATTTGCAAGCCAACAAATACACCGTCCGATCCAGTAGTGACCTCAAATTCATTTTTCAAAGCGCTCATAACTTCACTCACATCACTCATACTACTACCAAAAATCATTCCGTCATCGACAAACAAGGCTAAGTACAACATACGATTCTTTACTTTTCTTACATATACCGACCACTCATTCTCGCACCTCTCAAATCCAAAACTGTACAAAAATTCGCTAAACTTCTTATTCCAACACTTCGGAGATTGCTTGAGTCCATACATTGATTTCTTCAATCTGCATGCCTTTGAGTTTGGATCTTCAACCTTCAACCCTTCTGGTATCTTTATGTACAGCTCCTCTTGCAACTCACCATATAGAAAGGCAGTTTTTATGTCAAATTGTTGCATTTCCATATCTTCTTGGGCTGCTATGGATAGAAGTATACGAAGTGAATCGTAGCGCACTACTGGAGCGAAGGTTTCCTCGTAGTCAATACCATAGCTCTGCTTGCAACCCCTTGCACACAGTCTTGCTTTATACTTGGTTACGTTGTCTGCTGCATCTACCTTTACTTTAAATATCCATATGGAGTCAAGCAGTGGTATACCCTGAGGTCGAGGTACCACCTCCCAGGTCTGGTTTGCTTCGTGCGATGACAATTCCTCATCTATGGCCCCTTGCCATTCTTTTGCTTCGCTGCTACCTACGGCATCATCATAATCTATAGGTTCATAAATTTCAGAAAAATTTAGCTGATATTTCTTTGGTCGCTTGAGGGTTTTTCTATCTCTTAGTATTGGACCTTCAACTGCAGGTTCCTGTGCCCTACGTTTCCTGTTCTTGGGGGGATCTATCTCCATGTGATTTTCATTTTCAGCCTGCTGGTTTTCGTCTACTTCCATGTGGTCATCATCTTCTTGAGTGGTCTTCGTCGATTCAGTATCAGGGTTCAGTGCAGTACGCACCCTCTGGTTGCTCTGGTCCCTTGGTTGACACGCAGGTAGGTTCGTATCTAGTTCTGGATTTTCATCAACTATTGCAGGTCCAGATCCATCCTCTACAGGTTGTTCAGCTGACGCAGGCATGGTGAGATCAAATGTTACCTCCTGATTTTTCTCAGTCGTTCCAGGACCAAACACCACATCCTTGGATACGATTACCTTATTGGATTTTGGAATGTAGACTCTATAATTGTCGCAGTTCATATCGTATCCCACCAACACTCCTTTCTCTGCCTTAGCGTCAAATTTCTTTCTCTTGACATCTGGTATATGTACATAGGCATCTCGTCCGAATGGCTGCAAATGGCTTATATTAGGCTTCTTCTTGTACCAGAATTCGTATGGTGTTTGAGTAGTGTTGGAACTTAAGGATATTGTTTTGTTCAGGACATAAACTGCAGTGTGGACAGCTTCTGCCCATAGGTTCCTTGGCACTGCTGCTGCATGAAGCATACTCCTTGCTGACTCGACCACTGTCCTGTTCTCCCTTTCTATTCTCCCATTTTGCTCGGGTCGATAGGGTGCAGATCTGCAGAAACGAATCCCTTTGCTAGCCAGGAACTCCTGGAATTCTTTATTTAAGAACTCCAAGCCACAATCGGTACGTAATATCTTGATTTTTACTCCGCGTAAAGTTTCCACCTCATTATAGAAGGCTTTGAAATACTTTAAGGTTTCACTTTTATGTTTGAGAAAATACACCCATCTATAGTTAGATTTTCTGTCCTTTAATAGCATAAAGAACTTAGCACCACCCAGAGAAACTGACATTGGACCACACAGATCTGCGTGGATGCTTTCACCGATGGAGTAATCATACTCATCTGTTCTCTTGCTTTTACAAGGCTGGCGATGCATTTTTCCCATTACACAGGCTTCACAAAAGAAATCCTTTTCACCACTTATATTTTCTATACCTTCCACTGATTTGTGTGTAACCATCTTCTTCAGTGTGGCCTTGTTTACATGTCCCAAATTTTCATGAACCTCTTGCAGACTAGTCTCCCCGTAATGAGCCTCGGGATTTTTCACTTTAAAAAACATACAACATATATCGGCGTGACACTTTAGGCCTTCTGCTACTACCTCTCCTGTAGCCTTTAATTGGATCTCGACTCTTTCGTCCTCGAAGAGTGCTCGCATGCCGCGTCCAGTGCACACGTTTGTAGAAAATAAATTTTTCTTGAAGTCCGGTACAAACAGCACATCTTCCAAGCAACCATCCAACCACTTTCCTTTAACTAAACGTTTTATTTTTATGGAGCCAACTCCTGCTACAGTCTTGATGTTATTGTCACCGAGCAGTATCTTATCGCCATCAGTCAAGGTTAGGTCCTGAAACCACTCTTTTTGAATTGATATGTGTCTAGAGGCGCCACTGTCCGATAACCAGAGATCTCCTGTATCGATGTTCGGCATCACAGTTGATAGTCGCGAGATGGCGTGCGCCTCGAACTCCGAGTTATCTGATGATCGCGTGATCGAGGCTACGAAAGCGCCACTGAATTTGAAATTTGAATTTTCTCCTCTAGACTGACCTGTTTGTTTACCTTCTCGATTTGACTGTTCTTGTTGTCTTCTAGTCTACTGTTGTTGATTACCTTGCAGCTTCGTTCGGCAATTTCGAGCAAGGTGACCTCTTCTATTACATCGATAGCATCTATCGTCTCTCGAATTATCTTTCCGTTGCGAATTTGAATTCCCGGTCGACCTTCTCACGCCGATTGAGGTGAACGCGTTCGTGACCTCTTCTCCTTCCTCGGCTGCTAATTTCTTTTCCTCTTTAATTAATCGCTCTTGCAAATAATCTAATTTTTGTCTTTCGGATTCCACACTATCCCACGCTGAACTGAACGGACCAAATTTTGGCGGGAGCCCTCCCAGGATTTTTGCCATAATCGATGTGTCACTTATCTTTTCGCCAACATCGTTGATTTGTCTCGCGAGATTTTGGACTTTCGTTATATATTTGATCACGGTATCCTGAGGTTCCATGTTACACTGATGAAACCTCTGTAATAGCGATAACTTATTTACCTCTGACCGCTCTTCGTGTATCAACTGTAGCTTGTCCCACATCTCTTTGGACCTCTCGCAAATCAAGAGATTTTTCAACTGCTCGGGTGTCATCGCTGTCGAAATGACGACCATGGCACGGGCGTCTTTTTGGTCCCACTCACATTTTTCTTTTTCTCTATTATCTTGGTCAGTTCCCACTGGTCGAATTTCGGTACCGGTTGCATAGCCTTTTAGTCCTAGTGATGTTAGAACTCTCGTTATTTGGAACTTCCAGATTTGAAAATTTGTTCCATCGAACTTGATCACTTGATTTTTGATGCTTAGTTCGTCAGCCATTTTGATGACTTCCTAGAAACACTTGGCGTCGGTACACAACCACAGAGCAGCACAGTTTATTTATTGCGAGCCTGGGCCCATAACCTATTAATAATTGTTAATTTGAATAAGCAATACTTTGTAATATTAATATATGTACTCGTTTATACAAAGGTTCTTAATTACAATAAAAGTTACTTATTAGATCAGTCAGTTCAGCGTGGTAGCTATCTATCGAGTGAGCTCTCTCTCAGCGTTTCGGAGCGCGATGCCAAGCAAGCATTCGTTACACTGCGTTTCCATCTCGCGCACACTCACACATCTCCCCTCAACGTTTCGCGGTCTAAATATATATAGTCACATAGGTACACATCCAAGCATAGATGAGCAGTGATAGTGGTGGGAATGAAATTAATTCTAACATAAACATATGGCAATACAGATATTTCAAAATATACGTTTTAACACATACTTATAAGTATATATTTTTCCCTTTTAGATGGAAAGGTTAATGTGGATTCAGGAATAAATAATGAGCAAAATGGCTTGAATAATAATATCTATATGTTTTCAGCGAACACATTACTGATGATTATGTTCTGGAAGGAGGTATAGTTTTACTTATAATTTAACCTGACTTATATTTATATTTTAACCATTATTATATTTTAACTATTTCTGTTTTAGTAGCGCCAATACTTGATGAGAGTGGAAATATTATTTATTCTGATGTGCTTTCATTCCAAGTTGCCGCAAAATCTGATGTTCCTGAAGTCACTTTACAACAAAAATATCCAAATATAGACCTCACAGGAGATATACAATCACAAACTAAACCTGCAGAAAATGAAGAACAGCTTGATGGTGAAATTGCTGATGTTAACGAAGAAGAATACGTTGGTGAGACTGCTGGTGCACCAGGTACTGCAAATCAAGTTCAGGATGCTCAAGCACTTACTGCTGACCGTAATAATCCGACTGCAAGAGTTAATGATGAAGAAGAAAATTTTGATGGGTGGCATGATTGCTGTCGTAAGTTTTAATGCGTTTTTTATTCACAAAAATATTTTATACATATACTTACTTTTTGTACATTTTTTATTTCAGAAAAATCGTACGAGTGTGCTAAAAAAATGCAGAGACTTTAGAGGAAATTAAGGCAGATTTAAAAGTAATAAAAGAAATTGTTGAAAATAGAGGTACAGGTGAAGTAGGAGTAGATCAACCTCATTATAATTTACTGCCGAAACTTCCACTGGAAACCGAGCAAGAATTGGAAACATTTAGTCATAGTTTAGAAAATAATGAAAATCAACATATTCAATTTGTAAATTTCTCTTATAAAATATCCTATTTTATATTGTTTGCATACTTAATATTTATACATGCATATATTTGTTTAGAAACATTTTATCAGATCATTTGGAGGGAAGAAAGAGAAGTCTATCAAAAATGCGTTAAGTCAAACAATTTCAGATAAACTTGGTGTAAAAGTAAACTGGATTGGCAAGAACGCTAAAAACATGACGGATTTGTTTTTTACTAATTTCTTCATTGGTAAGCATGACTCTACCTTATATATATTTATGGTTGTTTAAACTACTTTTCTAATTTTATCTATTTTTTTCTTATTAGAATCATTTAAAGGTGTGCAAGATTTTAAAATAAGTGACGTCGAAAAGGTGTTTAAGGATTGGCTAAGACGCTCCAGTGATCGTGTAAAAGCTATTGAAAAAAAGGCTTAGAATTTAAGCCTGTAGTAATTTTTTCTCTAGTTAGTATTTTTTTATTAAACTACATGAATAATTTGTTTATTGTCCGAAGTTATAATATATGTACCGTAATCAATGATCTCAGGGAGTTTATGTAAAAAATTAATATCACCTAAATAGCGAATTTAAAAAAGGTCAAATCAAAAGACTGCGCAAATTGTGATATTAATGCACCTTATGAATAATTGTTACCGATGTAAACAATGATAAAAATGACTAATTTATTGTTACAACAATATTACTTTACGGCGTTATATTTAATACAACTAAAATTGCGTAATTAAAAATAGGTCCAATCAAAAGACTGCGCATATTGCAATATTCGTATAAGTAATATTAAGAAAATTTCTTTGTAGATGTACAAAATATCAAAAGAAAGAAGATTTACTAATGTAGGAAAATATGTTTTATTGCTGAATACTTGAAATGTAAAAATGTTATAAATAAAATTTTTGTAAAAAAGCTTAAAAAATATATGAAGTCTTCAAAATGTTTTATTTTGAATGACTTTTGGTTAAAAATATAGGTACTCAGCTGAATTTTGCATTCGAAAGATCTGTGTATATAAGAAAGCTGTAGATTTATATGTTTAATTAGTTATTGGATTTTAATGTTTAATTCTACATTTCTTTCTGCTTTCTTATATATACAGATCTTTTGAATGCAAAATTCAGCTGAGTACCTATTTTTAAACAAAAGTCATTCCATTAAGGATATCCCATTGGTAAAATAATATGGATAACAAACAGACATCTAAAAAGTTATCCATGCGATGTTCTAAAGATATCTGCAATGATTATTAAAAGATAGCAAAATGTCATCTATTGGAAACCCATTAAAAAAGAGGACAAAATTCATGATAAAACTAGTATATCGTTTTGTTATCTACTGTACAACCAAATTGATATCCATCTGGTTATCCACTTGGATGGACTTATACCATCTTTTTGGACTACAATAAAATAACAATATGGTTATCAAGATGGATATCTAGTGCCCCCCAGCTAGCACAGGTTAACTTTTTGGACGTGCAGAAATTAACCGTTTAAGGTTGACTTTTGGACATGCCAAATAGTTAACAACAAGATATTTTACAGACAAAGATTTTGAATATCCTATTTTAGATATCCGTTTGGCATTCAATAGATATTCTTTTTTAAGAGTAAAAAGCTATCTGAAAATGGGTTACTTGAAAGTCGTCAAACTGCTATCACTTTTTGAATAGCAAATAGGCATACTAAAAAAG
>UCOJ01002437.1:0-11785 GCA_900474305.1 Cecidostiba fungosa
AAAATATGCTACTTTTGCCCCTATTTTCAGGGGCGAAAAGTGGCTTTTCGGTCGAGGTGTGGAATAAAAACGCGGGTTTTACCGAAGTAGCCGAGGATTAAAAATTGAAAATCAGTTATTATAATTATAATTAACAAACATAATAAACACATATAATTAACATTGAAGTAAGGGATCTTTCGCCATCCGACAGCAAAGACGTACAGTTCTATCGTCATCTCGACGTTCTCGCCTTATTATATTATACGTCAGTCCTTATATTCTTGTTATATAATATATAATATTTCGCCGTGAAACAGCTTACTGTGCAATAATACTAGTTGTCTGAATCGTAATACCCAGTGCCATTATAAAAAGTAAGCGATCGCGCGTCAAAGAGTCGCAGAATCAACAAAACAAGAGTCAATCCCTATATATATAAGACTGAGTAATCCAGCTTAATGCGCGTCATCCTTTCCGACTGACAAAAAATCCGCCGAAATCCTTAAAACCCATTCCGCAACTGCATCAGAGAGGTCGTTTTCAATCCGCGCGGCTTACACAGAAGATTTCTCCGCGACGAGAGGTAAAAAAAGAAAAGGTCAAAGATTTCCCTCGTTTCAGCAGGAATTTCGCCTATTTCCACCTCCGAGTAAAATATGCAGAGCCGTCGTCTCACCGCGACATTCCCGGGAGGGTGAGTAGGCTCTCTCTTCTTCTTCTTCTCCGTTTTTTTTGTTCGCTACTGCGTGTGCGCAACGGTGACAAACGGGCCGCGGAATGAAAACCCCTGTAATGGACGCGAGGATCCGATCTTCCCACACGGAGCAGTGAAAGTGAGAGCCTATACACTCTGCTGCTGGCCTTATATATACATATATATACGTACTGTATATAGCACAACACATAGAATGGAGCCGCGGTTGCAGAGATTAGTTGACGTGTCGGCGGCACTTTTGCAGGCTGTGTATAGCGTATCTATATGTACGCAGCCTCCGCCACATCCTCCGCGTGCTCAAGGTAGCCTATTGTTTTGCCCGAGCGATGGGATTGAATCGTCGCTCACTCTCCGATATGTATACATAACCGACGACGACGACGACCCACACATGCACTGGCGGCCCCTCAAAGGTCGTTCGTGTGAGTCGTGCGCCGATGAGAGAAGAGAGTCTGAAAGATAGAAAGAGCTAATAATTTGGTTATTACTGTTATATATACATACCTTCCTGCGGGGTGGAAAAATATCAAAGTTTTAATACGAATAATTTTTTGCGGGATTGCGATGTATAACCGCGAAAATTGCTCGATTTTTCAGTCGCATAAGTAGTGCGCGACTTCCCTCGAGCACTTTTATACTTACCTTGAAATATATACGCATTTCTCACTTATTTACGGCGCGACTTATATATGTACCTTCGCCGCTACACTGTGGGAAAATTCATGCTTTCGTATAAAATTCATGAAATATATCGATGCTGCGACGACGGGGCTGATGTGAATTTGAGTCGTCTTTTTCATTGTTGCTTTCACCTCTCTCTCTCTGTCTGCGACCATTTCTTTGCGTAACGATAATTGAACGCTACTCGCGTAACGACGCGCGTCGAGATATAAAGTGTCGTCGCGATTGTGCTTTTAGAATCAATCTCGCCTGTCTTCGTCGTAAAACTAATAATTCCAACAGAATTCGCCTTATAATTTACATATCTATATACCTATACTTCCAAATAGCGCTACTCGTAAGACGCAGCTTACATTGCGCAACTTGCCAATTACTCGTTCTATACGCGCTTATTTCCATAGAATTTTATTTTACAGATTTCCATGAGAGTTTTCTTCTTCTTCCTTTATCTCGGAAAGAAAAAAAAGCTCGAGCCCCGCGCAAAATGGCTTGGCTCTATGTATATATATAAAACGCAGAGAAAGAAAGAGAGAATAAGAGGGAATAAAACGCGGACGGCGAAGGGAGAAAAAAGAAAATGAAGTCGAAAAACGAAGACGCGCTCGCGCGGTGGCTCGTCGAGCCGAGTAATTTGTTTGAGGATTCGAAAGGCCGCCGATACGCCGCCGAAGGATTTTTATTGAAGATTGAATAACATCAAGGTATATATATATATCTATATATATAAAGTATGGAAAGGGCGAAAAAATAAAAGAACGCGGAAAAGGCGCGCCGGGAAAAATATAAGAGAATGGAAAGGTCGGAAAAGAGTGGAAGCTGGCGGGTTAAGTTCTAGTGGCCGTCGAAAAATTCGTGAGCCTTATATGAATCCAGTCGGTTGGGTAAAAATTTTTCCCCCCGATTCTTGCGACTTCTCTGTTAGTTCTGCGAGAGTGCGGATTCGATCGAGAGGTGAGAGAGAGAGAGAGAGAGAGCTAGAATATCGTCGTGCGCGCACGACTGAACCGCGGCGTTCTGGGAGATTTTTTTTCCACTACGTCGGATTATACATATAATATCTCTTCTTTTTCTTAATACTTCAACTTCAACAGACGCTTTTTTTCTTTTATTTGAAAAACTTTATTTTGTACAATGTAATCTATTAATGGAAATTTACGACACATTTATGACGAGTAGAGTGTGTACATGTCTATGTCGGGGTAACTATGTATTATATTATATGGAGTAACTTTCGGTACAACAATAACTGAAGGTCTGAACTGTATAGGAAAATCGTGTATGGATATACGCTATGAGAAATTAAGAAGGTAACTGTGTGGGTGGATGTATGTGCAGTAGTGTGTATTATTATCATACACGCACGTAATAGTTCAACTGCTCGCTATAAATATACATTTTATGTATAAAAAGTTTGCCGCAAAACTGCTTGTACGCCATAACTTCGTTCTACGTGTTGTAATATATTTTTATGATAAAATTTTTCGTCCGTCGCAAATGAAGCTCGGCGACTTTTTCGACATTAGTACATATAATTATATTCTCGTCGCCTTTGGGCAAACAAATGAAAAAACAAAAAAAAAAAAAGAAGACGTATACAACATTCAGGTTATTAGAAAGAGTTCTCGCGCTCAGTCCACTTCGCGGAGAGACAACGACGACGACGACGACGTATACTCATGAAATCTCTCTCGAAATATGCGCAATGACGAATCGAGCGAGACTCAGTATCCCTGGAAAGCTCCACCGCCACCACCTGGGAAACGCGGCGTTCCCTCGTACGAGACTTGAGCCGAGAATCCGTGTTTCCAGTCGGCGGTATAACGAACAATTTGGGTACGTCCATCGGGCAGCTGAACTCGGTACTCGCCGCGCGTCACGTCACCGTCGCTGATGGCGTTGTGCGAATAATCGTTCCCATAGGCGTCCTCCTTCACGGCGTAGTTGAAGTCGAACGGCATACCTGGCTCGTGCACGTGGCCGTCGTCGTGCTGGAAAATGTCAAAGGTTAGTTTAATTCATACAGATAGTGATAGGTGTGTAAGCTTCTATTCTATATACGAGCTATATCGATTCGCCGGAACACAGTTTCCTCATAAAATGGAGATTCCTGTATAATAAACTGATATTTAATTTTCTTTCTATATAGCCGCGCGCTTGTAACAGCGCGACAGCTGTCGAATCGAAATTACATTCCGTGGCTCTGAGCGCGAGCAGGAGAAATATTAGTAGGTAGGCACTCTTGCGCGTTTGATTCAGGAGGGATGTGTGTGTGTGTGTGTGTGTACGTGTGTTCACATTGGTTTTTCCCGCCGCCAACGTACAAATCGTTCGGAGCCTTCGCAATTTACCTGTCGCGACGTGCGCTTCGCTATTTCTCTTTCTCCCTCTCTCCACTTTCTTTCGCGTGTTCTTTTTTTTGCGCATGTGCAGTCCTTCTCTTCCATCTATCTCACTTTTTCACCCATCGATACAGGCAATCACGATCAGCTTGTCTCCTTTTTGTTTGCTCCTACGCCAGTCGCAAGGCATTCTTTTCTAATGAAAACGTGCGGCTCGACTCTTTTTGTCGTCGTCGCGTCGTCGCGTTTATTGGGATCCCGAACATCATCCTGTCTCCCCCCCAATATCCTATGTCCCTTGCACACAGCAGCTGCAGAAGCATCAGTTGCGAGAGACTCATCTACGATTGTCAAACGAAAAGAAAAAAACAAACAAACACTTTGTCGATGAATCATGATTATAATGGCAGTTATTTTCAGGAATAAAAAGTGTTTCTACTCGAGCTTATATTATTGCGACATGGAGATTCAATTGAAAGCTGTGTGTAGTATATGAAGTCGTACATCACAAACTGTCATAAATTTATCATAATCATTGTGATTGTACATTGTTTGCGCGTATATGTATAAATATATGCGCTCAGCGGCAATGCAAAATTTTTCTACTACCTATACTATTACCTGCAGACAGGCTTATCTAGATTCACACGATCTCGCGCGCGAGTATAGGTGGTTCCCGCCGCAGAGTTTCGACGATGGCGGATTACAAGAATTATACACTTAAGGAAATTTAATGGGCCTAACTATGAGAAAGTTCGAGTCAATAGAGAGAGAAAAAAAAGAAAAACATAAACGTGCGATCCCTTTGTCGATTCGATATGTATAGGAATCAACCGACACGCGATATGCCTACTTTTCACATCGGAATATATCATGCAGCCTTTTTTACCTGCAGTGCGCGCATTATACACAAATATTAGATGTCTGGCGCGTCAGCCGTCGCGAATGTATCCAAGCGTACTATAAGTATATATACAGTCTAGGCGGTAAAATTTGCGATCGGTCGACACGCGACGACGCGTATACATGCATATAGCCGTCTCGCACAAGACCGGAAGCGATAAGCCGCCGTGGAAAAAAAGGAAAGGAAAATCGAAGTGTCAGCGGGATTAGCGGCGCTGCTCTTTGATTCTCCTTTCCCCAACGTTCTCTCCAATAAATCCAAGATGTTTATCTTTTGCAACGACGAATCGTATGTGCGCGCGCAGGAAATTGCTGCAGCTGTATTAAATTATTATTATTAATCGAGAGAAATTGCAGATGCGTATTATGTGGAATTACAACGAGATTTAATTTTCAAGCATTATAGCCAAAAGTACATGCGGTTTACAAAGAGAGTGAAATCTAGAGTAATGCATCAGGGCTAGTTCAAAAATTTAATTCCGCGAGTGAGGCTCTCAGGTGTGTCAAAGGAATCGCGATGGGAATTAATTACATACTGCGTGTTATATCCGCTAAATTCCTGCTAAATGCCACTCGTCGTGCTAACTAACGAATTCGAATTTCAAAGCCGGCGGGAATTTCATTCACTGCTTATTCTCTTATATAGTTATATGGTACACACACCTCAAGCGCAAGTATCCCACAATAAGTGAAATTAATTATTCTCAGAGCTATATATTCGTCTTTTAGCAGTATTGCTCTACGAGCATAGCTCGCGCGCTGAATTATGATACGCTCGAGTCGTGATCCCTCGAAAGGGTTATAAACAAGATCGTGAGTCGGGCGAAGCTTCTTTAAATAAGGCAGCGATCGATCAGAATTAAGAAGTATTTATATCTGCTAGGAGTAGAGTAATATAATTGTTATTAATTACCGCGGTTAATACAGATCTCCTGTGTTTAAAGCGACTCAGAATTGATGGAGCGTTCTCCCTTCTCGTGTATACAGCCTCTCTCTCGTGTCCAATGATAAATCAGAAATTCCCTCGCGACGACTAGCGGCAGTTTATATACCCCGCGCGCGCGCGCGCGCCCGCTATATAGCGGCGAACGTCGACAGCTAAATTATTTCCTATCGGGGCCAGCAGCGTGACTCTCCTTCGAAGAGGAGCTCCTCTTCTCGAACTGCAGTGTATATGTATATATAGGTGAGCGCAAGAGTCTCGAATTATACGCGCGTGTGGGTGTGGAGGTTTATTCGAGCGAGGATGGTTGTAATTCTGTACTCGAGAGCTGGCTCGTGTGTAAAAACTTATCCGAGATAAGGGGCGCTCCGTGTGTACCTATAGATGTGTGTTTGTCTTCGATAGCTCTTGTGGCTATGTAATCTCTCTTTGCGATGTTTCGTCGTATATCGATAGCTTGTTACAAGGCTCTTCGAGTATAGTGAGAATTACGTATATTTCTTTTTAATTTCGCTGCCGCGACGATACAGTCTCGAGTGTATTTTCAGTCGCCGGGAGTATAGCGTTTCGTTATACTATGTTCGGAGTAATTTATTTCATTATTATTAGTCGGCGCGGAGACGAGATACATATCGTGCTCCACGTCAGTATATAGTTGTCTACGTAATTTTGAACGCTATGCGAAAAATGACTTTGTAAAATTGAGATTGAAAATAAGTTCCAAGATAAACGCGCACATAACGTTCATGTAATATTATATAACCTAATATACTTTTGAAAAGCACATATACTCTGCCCAAAAAGTTGCTATAGATTTAGCAAACACGCGCGCGCTCTTTATACAAAGCGCCTCTACGTACGGAAAAGTTATGAAAAGCGCCTTTTACATTTTTCGCGTTTCAAAATAAAGAGAAGCCTAGCTGCGCATTCCACGAGGGCGGCTCCATTTAATTATAATTAAACGCTGCAGTTCCTCTGTGCACGCGCGACTCGCACTTAATTTATTTAATTCGTACGTATCTATTTACTTCAGAATTTTAATAAAGCAAAGTGAATTAAATTTTCGCCGGTTTAATTACGTGAAGGCTGCGCTGAAAGGAATAAGCGGCTCGCGGCAAACGATACACGCGCAAAAGAAACAACATATATAGGTATAGCAACATGTAGGGTCATATTTTTCATAGCCTGTACGCATTTTATCAAACTCACGCGGGACAAAACGGAAAGAGATGGATGACGAAAAGAGATCAAGAGAAAAATAATATGTCGCATGTACATAGCGATGATAACGCGGTTGCGGTGTATTTATCTTTGAAAATTTGACGAGCTTTTATATTCATTTTTTAAAAATCCCGCTCTATCACACACAGCTATGCGCAGCAATTAATTTTCCTAATTATCAGCTGCAGCAGTTGTAGATTCCATTATACGTATCTTCAAAGTCACAAGAGCAGCAGCGGGCGCAGATAGGAAAAGTGAATAATTATATTACGTGCATATATACATATATATATATATAAAACAAAGCCGGACGCGTAAATAGAGCCATGAAAAATGCTGAAACTCATTAGGCGACAGTGGTATCAAGTGAAAATATTGCGCAAAAGCTCTGAGGATACACACATACACACAATAACTCGCGCGTCGCGCAAGAAGCGAACACGCGCCGAGATAAGCGCTCTCAGTACACGGGGAGGAGGGGGGGGATATATATATAGCTCCGTTTCTTCTGGCGCGCAGTCCTTCCGTTAGCCGTGCAAATGCGCGTTCGTGCTGACCCGATATCGCTCGGCTCGTAAAAAGAGCGCGAATGAAAAAGACGAGCGTCCGGAAGCTCTATACATACCTACACGCACCACGACTCTTTCTCTCTCTGTATACTACATAGATATATATATACATGTGTATGTGTACAGGCGACGAAAAGCGAGTTGGAGAGAAGATACGGCAAGGGCAGTTCGTTAGACGGTCGTTTGCATTATTATGCCGGAAGTGCAGGAGCGCAAAAGTTTCGTGCGCGGAGGAGGAGGACTTAAACCGCAAGAAAGACTTTATCGCTCTCGCTGTATAAACTGCTTTTGTAAATACGCTGGAATGTTCCGCGTATCTTTATAAGTGAAGAAATATTTGCTGCATATACCTATATATATAGCTGTAATTCCGAATTTTCCGGATTGTCGCGCGGTGATGGGCAGTCGTATAATCCTCTATATATATAAATATAATACAGCCGCGGTAGAGGGTCAAAGTTTTATTCGGGGGTGGACGTTAAGACCATCATTGTGTTTCAATTTGCCGGGAGATGGTACTCGGAAGGATGTATTTGATATTTACGATATCGTCGTCGGTGCGTCTGCGAGCTTTTTGCGGACGTTATAAATACACGCTTGCTGATAGTTATGCTGATGGCTTACCGAGAAAAACGCGTATCCTCAGCCATTTCCACGCGGTAAACTTGCTGGATGAAAATTAGTTGCCAAAATACCTATATAGGTATTATATATTATGCAGCACTTGCCCATATAAGATAGACGAGGATAACTCGGACCAACTACGTTTGGCTGAGTGTATTTTGAAACTCGATTCGCAGTGAATCGTATCGTCAATTGCCTCGAGCTGTCGAAAGTAAGGGGATTATATAGCCGGCGGTAGCAGCGCGTTATCATCCACTCAGATTCAAAGTTCACGCTCGCAATTTCCGTTAACCCGTTGTATGCAATCGGCATCTCATAATCGATACAGCCATTGAAAATTTAATTAAGCAAAGCGATAATAGATAGCGATGTAGAAAAACTTTCCATCTATTCCCATTGTCTGACCGTCTATATATAATTATGTAGACCTATCCAGAGGTGAGATCAGCCTAATTGCATGCAAAACGCGAAACAATACAGTGAGCTGCACGGATAAAAAAAGACTCGCCAGCCTGATGGTGGCCCTATATCGTCTGCTTGGGCTGCTCGTGCTACAAGTAAAACGAAGGCAACTGAAAGCAAGTGTATTACAAATAGATAAGACTTACCGTGTTACCGGGTCCACTGGGCGAGCCTGGGTAATCTGGGAAGCCGGGAGTAGGCCGTGGACCCGGAGCCGGATAGCCGGGACCCGGAGGCGTAGGTCTGCCGGGTGTAGGGAAGCCTGGACCCGGTGGTCTGGGCGATGGTCTGGCAGGTGGTCCAGTAGGTGGCCTGGCCGGTGGGCCTGTTGGGAAGCTGGGAGTGGGTCTCGCCGGTGGTCCCACTGGGAATCCTGGAGTCGGTCGGCCTGGTGGACTTGGGCTTGGGAAGCCTGGACCTGGTGGCTTGTTGTAGTCGTAGCCCTTGGTTGGCTCTGGTGGCAGGTACGTGTTTGCGTTTCGCCTGATGGTGCCAGGTGGCAGGTCACCCAATACGCCTGCTGCCAGGCACAGCAGCGCGAGCTTGACAATCAGAGACAGAGATGCTGTTAGTTCACTTTAGGCTTTAATAATTTTCGTCGAGTTCTTATTCGGATGGAATAAAAAAAGCTCGCGCTCGAATGGAAATTAACAAAGAATCTATCTTCACTCACATTGTACAGAAATAATCTTAAAATAGTTTTGGTCGAATATTAATCTCTTATCGAGATAAATTTGAAACTGCTGGCGGAATATATTTTCATCGGAGCGACGATAATAAATGTGAGCGAAAATCTAGAATAATTCAAAAAATACAAAGCTAAAATACATACGCAGCTTATGCGGGGCTCAATCGACGTGGAAACGAATTTTCCGGGCTGAGCTACTGTTCGGATATAAGCCAGCTATATACCACACGACGAAGCACGAGGGGCAAAAGTAAAAAATTCTCTTTTTTCCATCGCCAAGCGCAGCATCACGCTCGGATAAAAAACAAGGCACTCTATCAGTCGGTCGCGCTCCTTTCGAATTTCACGGCAGAGATGAGAGAAGGTTGCATGTGTGCCGTTCGTGCATGCTGCCCCGTTTTCTCTCTCTATTTCTCTATACTGCAGAGAATATCCATGTGTGTGTGTGTGTGTGTGTGCGAGCGTCGGTTGTCGCAATTTCTCGAACAATGCCCTGACCTTTCGAGCGATCAGATACGACGCGCGCGCTTCATATTGTCGAGGGAGCACAGCTTGCTCGCGCGCGGGAGGAGCGAGAGAGAGGAAGAGCCTGTGTAAGAAAATTGCCGTAATTTCTAGTAGTGCAGGATACGTCGTAGGATATTTTGTCGATATTTCAAATAACGCGCGCGGAGCTGCACGTAAACTCGGAAACGTTACGGATTTGCTCCTTTAGTTTTGTTCTTATATATATACGGCGTTATATTGCAGACCTTGTTGTTGGCTACGTTGTCACCGAGATAAATTTTTCAGCTTTATTCCGACGAATCCAATGCGCTCGTTTGAGCTTTTTTTCCGAATTGATTGCCCGCGTAAGCTTATTAATTTTTATTCGTTCTATCATATTTATAATAAAAAGTAGAGCATCCGCGAAAGCGGCTTTAACGCAGTATTTTTTCGTTAATTACGCCGAGCTTTCGAGTTAAATTTCAAGGCGCCTACGGGAATGCACGCGCCGCGCAAAAAGCCTGTGTAGAGGCAAAAGTCCATGAACGACCGAGTATAATGTAAGTAGTTGCTCGACTCTACTCCCTTTAAGTAATTTTCTCTCTTTAGCCCTGTGTGCGCGTCTATATACACGAGAACTCGCTTCTGTGCAATAGTCTCGTTACTGCAAGAGGGTATAAGAGAGACTACGTCGAGGAGAGGAGATTATCGAGTCCCTTTGCAAGCAGCAGGAGCGGACTGCGCGCTTGGGAGCTTCTCTTTTAATTCGCGAGAGCTGCAGCGCTGATGCAAAGACGAAGCTTCTCCCTCTTGTGCGATGCGCGAAATTTTCTTCGCTATCGCATCAGGTGCCGGCGAGAGAGGAGCGATAATATTATAAGGCGTGCGTATATATGCGTCTTGGAAATCTTTGATCATTTTTCCTTTCGTGCTTTTAAAACTTGTTATTAGGGGCGGTGCTTATTATTCTTATCGGGAAATAATTAGGGTGAAGAGTTTCTATGCAGGAGCCTCTTTGGTTTAGCAATTTTTATTCGGCTTGAAAAATTAATTCCAATGAATTTGTCATTAAAGAAAGATATGGATTTGGATTTGAATAAAAAATGCTGCTGCTGTGCTTTGTGTAATAACAAATTATATACACTTACAGATGATACATATTTTATTTCACGAAGCTAATGGGCAATTAACGTCCCGCAATTTGGATTAAATTTGAAATTCTTATTACGTATATTTTGACCTTAATTACCCTTTTTTATATAGCGACTTTTATTAATGAAAGATGTATACGTAAATGGATTTGAACATTTTTTAGCGTCATTTTTTTAGACTAATCCTTTTTTCAAAATGATTTATGAATGACCAACATTGCAGTCGGTTTCGCATGACCTGTTTTTTGTGCAATACCTAGAAAGTGTATTACATAAATATATATGTATAAAATTTTATATATATATATGTATAAAATACAGTATACAGTATTTTATCAATTTTTTGTTTATATATTATTTAAAATACGTATATTTTTTTCTAATGTCAGATCATGGTTATGGATTTTCAATTTGAAACGCGTGAAAATATTTTAATGCGGAAACGCGTTCTCCAATAACTTGACAATTGGATCTTTCAAAATATTATTTTATATAAATATACGAATTGGTTTAAGTATTGAAATTCAATCCGGTATTATGATTTATGCACTCGATTCGTGTCTTTTGCTTGACATCAAATATCTTTTCGAACACTTTGGCAATTGCTACTGAAAATGCAAAATTTCAATCGCATACTTGTGTATATTATAAGAATAAAAATTGACTTTTTCAAAAAATTCACTAAAAAAATTAATTAATTTCATGAGCCCATTGTCAGTTGAGACGAATCCGTTTGACTAAAATTCCAATCAACAACGAAATTAAATAAGGTTTGATGCGTTCACCCATATCAAAGTCACGCCTTGCGTCAATGACTATATAGCATCGCATCAGCGCATCGTTCATAGACTCGCGCGCTTCGTCATCAATAGTTATGATAGATACTATAGAATATCCAGTCCATCGCGCAAGAATAATCACATCTTGACATTTCACGCTGTATATATCCTGTCGTTCTATTCCGCCTTTTCCGTTTTAATATCTCAGAGATTGTGTGTGTGTGTGTGTGTGTGTGTGTGTG
>UCOJ01002438.1:0-11808 GCA_900474305.1 Cecidostiba fungosa
CTATTTATATTCAATAATAATAATAATAAATAATAATAATAAATATCTAACTAATAAACGCGTAACACGGGTCAACGAAAAAATAAATTTTTTAAAATTTCATCTCCCATAAAAATTACTATATAATATAGTAAAATTTAATATAAAGCAAGTATGACCTTCCGTTACTATTATATATAGTAATTTTTCCTACAAAGATAGCAAATTTTAATATATAGTTCTCTCAGTGTACACAAACAAAAGGATATCGGTGGTTTGTTCACTTGTTCACTCACGGCTGCAGGTGAACACAGATATAGTCGTTCAATCCATCAGAGCAGCAGCAGGAGCAGCAGCAATGGTATATAGCAGTAGACTATCCCTTGAAAGGGATATCAAATCAAAATCCGAACAATCGTAGTATAGTATAGCTAGCCACTATGGCGGCGGCGGTGGCTGTGTGCGATGTGCACATGTCTGCTCGAAATATCGCAGCGTCAACACGCGCGTGAATCGAAGCCATCAAATTAGCTACGGCCGAGCGAGCGTGAATTTTTCGCGGATCTCGCGTGCTTGCATACAGACTTGCCGCTCGATAGTCCGGCAAAATACGCGCTTGTATACGCTACTACCTCTATATATCGCCGTTTCTGTTTGCTTCTCTTATATACACACAGATGCGAGAATTGCTGCGGTATATCCTTTGTCTGCAAGCTCTCGCCTACTTCTTTCATTTTGTATTCGCTGCAGCATAGGCCATTATCGCTTTTTTTTTTGCTTCGTGTCGTTGTTTTCTTTTACGGCCGACGTATCGACCTGGTTTTCTCGATGCAGTTCTAATTTCGGAGCGGTAACTTTCTGATGATTTTTTTTTTAACGATGTATTCGGGTAACGAGGAGATCATCCTGGGGTGAAGAATTTTTCGAAACTTTTAGTGCGTTGACTGCTGCAGTGCGTGTATATTGGATTATTAATGAGTCCTGATGGGACACCTGGGGATTAACGAGTTTTGTCATCGTTCATTAGAGCGAGTGCGTATGCTTCGCTCTCGATTACGTTATCAATGCGTCAAACTGCTGTAGATTGAATGCAACCTGCCAAGTGCGCGTCTGCATAATACATATGATGACTAAGGTTGCATTGATAATTTATACTGGATTATAAGAGAATGCTTGTGATAAAATATTGTAAATTGTAAAAGCTATGTGAATTTACGACACGAATTCAGAGTTGTTACTATATTATCTACGAGTATTCATGGAGCACAGATTCCCGGAAGGTCGTTCAAAATCCGTTAGTTTGCGCGCAACTAGCTTACATACACAGTGTTCTGTCTGACTAATTATACGTCCATCCGGTTGAAAGCTAATGCTGTAATCGAGATTGTTGTGCCTGTTTACATTTGCATATGGGCTTGCCCGCATGTATGTTTCCCTCAATATAAGAGAAACGATTCAATATACCATCATTCTGTATAATAGAACAAAATACTTTTTATTTTTGTGTACAATTTCACTCAAAGTTTGTAGTAAAAAATTATTAGAAAAATGATATCTCATATCTGAAATTTATTTGTAATGATATATATCCCTTAATCCGTGTCTGCGTCTCACAATTATCATAATGTAAATTACTACTCCACAGCGTCGAATAACAAGAGACTCTACACATATACACACACTCAGAGCGTTAATCTGGATAATGTTCATTGAGTAAAGCAAGTGCAGGATACACCACTTTTCCGCGTCTAAAATCCCTGAATAATAACCCGACCTTCAATTAAGCCGGCAGAGCTTAATTACACCTCGTGTACTTCATAAGAAAAACCCGAACACAAACTCAGCCAAGAAACTACCTATACATACCCAAAACGTCAAGAAGATGTATACACACACATACACAACAAAGAAAACCGCAACGTCGCTTTTCCAGGAAACCGTGTATACCTACACATCGGATTCCTTTCACTTCATTCAACAGCCGTGAGACGAGTCGCTATATATCTCACGCGACACTGCATTATGTAGACTTCAGACAAGCTTTATCGCGAAAGCCAAAAAGGGATGGATGGAAATGAAGCCACCGCGTTGAAAGACGACAAAAAGATATCGGAAGCCTGTCGCAGATCTTTTGACGCCGACACGAGAGGGAGAGAGCGTGCAAAGTGTTTTTGAGAGATGTATTATTATGGAAAGCCGGAAGGTTATGTGTGTGGTATGTGATGGAAAGGATGGGAGTCGGCTTCTTTTTTTTTTAAGGGGTGAGTGATGGCTCCCGGAAATGGAATCTCATCTCTGGGGACTGATGGAGAATCTCGGGGAAAAAATATCATTTCGCGGGTTCGATGACTTATGTTAGTGTCGGATATAAAAACATTTTTTTTACGAAATTTCAAAATGTCTGAAGTATAGTTAGATATTACTTTCGAGCTTCTGTATGTGTATAACTGGAATAAATTATTATAGACACTCTTGAAGTGGATATAAGTCAATATAATGACAATTAAAAATTTGATTTTTATACAACATGAAAAATGGTAGCAGAAATCTTCTAAAACACCGCGAAAGTATAAATTTTTTGCTCCTCGAGACTTAGCATGCTTCTCTTATCGTTCGATCGACTAGAAATCATGCGGTTTTTTTCAGAACCGGCCGCAATCCGCTTGTATATGTCCCAGTTCAATCCCTTGTACAAGGATGTTTTTCTTATTTTTCAGCTCCGCTTCAAAATGCGCTCTTCTCGAGGCTTTTTCCAGGTCACCGATCGTGAATCTAAAAGTTGGAATCGATAATTTCAAAACGGCTTATATCTGATGTGCCGAGCACAGGTCTTGACATATCAACGAGTGATTTTCCATTTCGTGTGATCGTTATATATTTTAATTGGGACAATTATAAGAGCGTTTTTTTTAAGGAAAATTTACAGTCCATTTACACCTGCTTGATTTTCATTAGCCCGTAATGTGCGGGCTGTTTCAGTTGGTTCGCTGCGTTTCTACATTTCTGCTCGATCGACTCTTAAAATAAATCCTCAACTTCCGACTCGGATTTATTTCAGATCTAGAGTCTGTCGTGTTGAACGAATTGATCAAACGATTTCCCTGCTATATCTCTCTCGTATTTATCTGTCTGATGTAGACACGTCATTATCGCTCGTTTAATGTAATGGAACATCTAAAGTTGTAAAATAAATTTTTAATGGATAGAGCTTTTCATCATTTTTTTTAGAATTCTTTCGGTTACGAAAAAAAAACTACACCAAGTATATAGAATAATACCCAGCAGATTGTCAAACTTAAGCATACATAAGCTGCGCTGAACTGTCCAAGTCGAGTGACCCACATTCGAGTACCTATACGGATACCCCTAAAGTGTGTAACGTATATTTTTCAACGCCGTAGGAAACTGGAACCGTACGAAAGTTTTGAGAAAAAATATTAACTGTAGAACTCGGACCGAATTTAAAAATTTTGACCCACTTTCTAGCACGCCATATATTCCAAGAGTAATTAAAATATGTCCCTTGTATCCTTAACACAATATTTATTTATTGGCTAATTTATTAGTTAATTTTTAATTAAAAACTTTACGTCGTATATTAACACATTATTATAAATTTTAATTCGATATCGATTATATGCTTTGATGAAAATTGTCAACCATCGTTTCAAAGTTTTTGTTTTAGAAAAATTCATTTTCTTTGGATAATGATATACCAGACACAATATCAAAGATCAGTAAAAATAAGGGGTGCCACAAACGCCCCCTTATCGATTTTCGGAAATTGCCCATCAAGATCACTAGACGCACGTGCGATAAAGAGACTACGTTTGAAATTTCAAGTATTCTTCACGGAATTTACGGCTACGGTATAAGTCGAGGAGACGCGGCCGCAGGAACGTTTTAATAAATTCCGCTGCGAGCTCTCGAACGCAACCACGCGTATACGTATATAGGCGATAGATTGTTGTTTTTATCGTGCGGCTTTGCCAAGATTTTTTCGGAATTGGAATTTTAGAAGTATAGTATATATAATGCGCTGGACGTGAATTGTTTACTCGGCTTGTATTAAGTGAAGAAATTTAAATCCTGCGGTATTAATTTTAACTGAAAAATAGCTGTCGAGCAGAATTTTCCGCGGGTATATTCCTTTAGAATTGCGGTTAATTAACTTTTTCGCGTAAAATTATTTTACTCGATCAAATTCCCAGTATTCGCTTCGTTTCAAACGTAGTAGCTTAATATACTAAGAATTAGAATAAAAGCTTGTGGAAAAATCAGATATTTCATTAGATTTCTAAAAAATCATTACATATTCAATGCTTCTTACTAAGAAATTTCTGTTTCGTATACTTTTTCCAACCACATCAATTTTCATTCAGATCACACAATCCATCATCATTACAAATAACACCCTAGAAAGCTCGCTCTGAAATATAAACTCGTGGAAAAAGAAATTATTTATTCGAAAAGGTATAGTAATTAGCAGTGCACACCCTACAAGTGAAGCGTATAAAATTACGCCCGATACAAAGGCAGCTTCAAAGAGCTTCTGGTCATACCTCATTACTCGGCTCCACTAGACTAGACTGAACTTTTTGGTATTATAATAATTGAACGACCCAATGCTAATTCTCCGTAAATTACGTTATGCACTTATCAACTCGTTCCTTTGAGAAAACGATGTATAAATCGCCTTTTTTATTTTTCACGTATATACGTCTTTCGATGAATTTACTTTGAGCTTTGATGTCATCAACATCATATCAAGCACGAAAAAATTATTTCCTTGGACGGGAAAAAATGTAGATGAAAAATGATTTATAAAAAAAAAACTCTAGTACGAAATGATCTACAACGGCGTAGTCCGAGTACAGTGTATACGTAGGCTAATTGAAAAAGTAACGCAAACTCGCATTAACCAATGTCCGTTACAGCCTTCACTCTCTCACGACATAAGCGGATAAGGTTATCGATTTAACTTCAGCGCGCATTAAAAGTAGCGCAAAAGCTCGCCTGCAACTGATTTTACCTTTAATTAGGTCCTGCGAGTTCTAGTTCGCTTGTGGAGTTGAGTTACTATAACACGTAGGTATACCTGCTTTCCTCTCTATGGCAGCGACGAAATACAAATTTTGCGGTTGCGGTATCTTATAGATGACTTGCGGTGAAAGCCAAGCCCCTATATATATATGGAAAAGCATGGAATGTTTACGTTGGGAGATTGAAAGGGATAGGTGCGGAGAGTTGTGTAGTAGGTATTATGAGTTATTTTTTTTTATTGTATAGAACGATAAATTAGCAACATTTTCAAGTTACTGATCGTTGGGTAGTTTTTATCAGTCCTAGTTTTGAAATTTTACATCAGACAAATCCTTTTGCTCTCTCAAAACAGAAAGCTTTGGATCAGTAGCAATATTTTGTTTTTCGTAATAAAAAAACTTCAAAAGCCAGAATCTGTACTATAGTCTTAAAAAGTTTGGCACTTTAAACTCAAAAATCCTGTTTCATCTCGATGTTCTTTATTATTAACAAGCCAAAATGTCTCATTGAGAAAGTAAATAAGTTTCAAATCGCTTGGCAGCGTTTTTGAAACTTCATTTTCATCGAGAGTCAGGTTTATACAATAAATGCGCAGATGGATTGACAAAAAAAACTCCAACGAGCGAGATCCCAATCGCAAACTAATTATATCGATCGACTAAAAAGAAAAAAAGCTTCTCAAACGCTCTCAAACATCCAATTAGCCATAAAACACTCACCCTCGAATTTTCTCCCCATTAGACGTCAGTATAAAAACGTCGTCGCGATTTCCAATTCCGCTTGAGCGCAAACCTACCACCCGATGAATAGCTCACGCTTTGGCGTCTAGTATAGTTCGACATCTTATGAATATACCTATATATATACACCACTATGTCTCTCTCTTTCGAAAAAGTAGAGAAAAATCCGCGGAAAGGTACGAGAGCAAAAAAAACGTTCGCCTAGCTTCAAAGGCGCGTTCTATGCGCACTTTTCACGTGGCGCCTCACACACATTGCATTAGGCGAAAGCTCTAGAGCTTTTCGAGTAGAGAGTCTAAGCTTTGCAGAGCAGGAACCGAATTTATTGCCTTATGAAAATTTCTACCGCGCTCGTCGTGTTTTTTCGAAAGTCCGGTTTATATCTACAGGTCTCGACGGATCGTATATCCGTCCATACGGTCTATACATGAAATTTCGTTATTTTAGCTTGCGAATCAGCAGGTTTTTCGAATATGTCGAGAGGAAAAATGATTTACGCGTGGAATGAAATTTATATAGGTATGTGGGTGTGTGCTGTTTAATAAAGTACAGCTGCAGCATATAGGTATGTCGGCGGGTTTGATTTTTAATACGAAAAGAATATCGAGAACAATTTAAAAGCTTATTCAACTATATTTCTCTCGAATATAATTCAATGTATTATACCTATATACCAGTGGAATACTTTCACGATACAAATTTATTTGAATATTAATTATATATAATAAAATATTGTGTTTTAAAATATATTTTTAAAATTATTATTCTAAAATCTTCAACCACGCAGTATTATATATATAGCAGTGGCTGACTCAGCTCGTATATATAGTATACCAAAGCCGAGACAAAACAAGTGGGTCGTAGAAACAAAAAAAAAGGTAAAAAAAAATAAAATAAAATTCAACTGTTTGGCTATCGACTCGCTTGTACGTCCTGCTGCGCTTACATCCGCTCAAACTTCATGTATGTATGTATAGCATATATATAAGACTCGGGTTTGACGGCCCGTAGTATTGATGCAATCGCAGCCGGTCCCGCAGTATATCTTGCTCGAGAATTGCGCTCCATATCTTTAATAAAAATCTCTGGCTTTATGTGCTACTACACTGCCGAGAGTGTTTTTCCAAAATATTCGACTTATCCGAACGTAAAACGATTCTCGTGTTTGCGCGTAGTTAAAGGGCTCGTGTATAACTGAAACGTGCGGTTATTCCGAATTTAAACAAGAAGTTATACCTCACGAGCGATGAGCGGAAATTCGAGGATTTCTTGAGCTTAAGGACTATAGGTACACCGCTAAAGTTTCATTACAATAAGAGCAACGGATTTCGAGTTGCTTTGTAACGCGGGCTTTGATACAGTTGTTGACACATCAATGCGAAACTCGACGTTGTCTCTCGGGTACTCTAATGATGCCGATTTCGATTTTGTACTAATTAAGTTGGATTTTCGTGCGTTAAAATGTTCGTTGAGAGCTTTTGAGCTTGGAATTTTTTAAAGTAATTTTAAGTATTTATATTTAATTCATATAATACGTATTCGAATAATATATTATGAATAACTTTAGCCATGCGTATTTCTTTTACAAAAGTTCCATAATTTACGAAATCTGAAATTCTCAGTATACATTTATGAAACAAATATGACGAAAATCCATTACCTGCACTCGAGAACTTCAATACAAAAAAATAAGTCGTGTTCGCCGTACTCCTAATAGCAAGTAACGTTTTTAAAACGTATTTGAAACTGTTTGATTACCTATAACGGACATTTCAAACGTTTTAAAAACATTACGTGCTATTAGAGACTGTAGTCAAACCTGGTAAAAATTTGAAGTTACGACCGCACATAATAATTAAAAAAATCTAGCCAATTACACACATTTATTATTAATAAAATAATTGAAAAATAAAAAAACAATACAAAAGCATCCAATTAAAATCCCCGGCTCCATCAAGAATCAGAACAGAAGCTCGGCTAAAAGTCCTTGGACAAAAAAAATCTATGTCGATAAAAAAAATCAGGTTAACAATCCGGAACGGAGGGCCCTTTACACCTGGCTATTGTTACCGGGGACACGCATGCACAAGGGCTGGTTGTGGTTGGTACCTTACTGCACGTAAGCCCGAGAGGGAGAGAGCATAGCGATACACTCGACTGGAATTAGCGAGAGCTAAGAGCCGCTGTGGGAGGAGGACAATGAGAAAAGGCTAGCGTTCCACTGGGAGTAGCATGAAGGAGGTTAAGGTGCTTATTGACAATCCAATTCTCGAGAATGAGCTAACGGTCTCTTTCTCATTCTTGCGCTTTTTTTTTTGTTGCTTTCTTCTTCGCTCGTACCGCGATGCTTGAGGTTGACATTCTTATAATTTTGTAATTATAATGAGGATCCTCTTGCGGAAAGTTGTATAACTCTATATTTATATTCTATGAGAAAATGAGAGGTTACAAGAGAGCCACTTGAATATTATATCAAAATTCGAGAGTGTACAGATATAGACGAGCGGAGGATATTAAAAAAATTGATTATGGGTTTGTTTACACACGTCAAGAGCTGAATATTTTACTGGAAAAGGTATACGCGGAGTAAATAAATAGTCGGATATATATTCGAAAGCTTCATTTCAAATTTTAATGCAAACATCCCATATGCATTCATGCAGATCGTATATAAAGCTGCTATACTCGTAAAATATTCCGGATAAAACAGAACGAGCCTCTCGAGAGAAAAACGTCGCAATTGATACATTGCTCTCATGATTGAAAAACATTTTTTTAAATAAATAAATAAATAAATAAATAAATGCATGAATAAAAGGAAATTCGTCTCTGGAGGACAGAAGAAAGAAAGTCATATCTCGCTCTAGAGAGGCGGGGGAAGAGGGATAAAGTCTTGTCGTCGTCATTGTGTTCGTCGTCGCGTGTAGACCCGGCTGTAAGATGAACTTTTATTGCACCGCGATATATATACTTGCAGGCTATAACCACCATGAGAGAAACTCTTTGATTCTACGCTGTGGCACGAGATAAGCGCTATATAGCTATATCTTACTCACTCACTCTGCTGACGAAGAGATGTAAAAGAAGATGGATCACGGGATTTTCTCTGCACTTCGACGTTCTACTTTTATTTTGATTTTTTTTTTATCTATACATTATCGTTTTGGTTGATTCTGCGGGATTTTCGAATTTCGGCATACGTGACTTGGCATTTTCTTGAAGTAGGTATATATACCTGGGAATGTTTTAGTAAAATAGAAAATTCTATCCCCCATTGCCTGAATAATTCAGACGCTCGCGTGTAGTCAAACGTACACACATACATTATATATTTTCTGCCTGAAAGTGTAACATCGAAAGCGATGTGAAAACGGTTAACGGTCCTCTGAAGCATTACTATATATATAAAACAGTCGTACCTTTGTTTCCAACTTTGAATAATTGATTATTATAGGACTTCGAAAAAAAACTTTGCAGTATTCCTCGAAGTAGAAGTGAAATTTCAACTTTCCGTGTGAGCTCATGACTCGGTTAAAAAATTTTTTTTAAATTAAAGTTCAATTTTAAATTTTGCTTCAATAAATACTACAAAATTTTCATTTATAACTAACGGGTTCAGTCAATAATCCAAAAGCTTAGAGTAAATAAAGCTACGCTCATTTTCCTCGTTTAATATATGTATAATAAATATTAAACGTTGCGTTTGCTACCGGCGGGTAGATCTGGTTGCACAGTTAACAAGACACATTTTTACTTCTGAGAACGACGCAGTCGCTGTATACAGTTGAGACTGTAATTACTCTGTTAGGATTACCAACGAAACATTTACAATGCTGCTGCTTAATTTGAATTTCGAGAAATTCGTCATATTTTTTTTTATTTAATTTATTATATAATTCCATGAAATTTTCGCTTTTGAAGCAACAACGAATCTCTATACTGAAAGCATATTTTAGCTCGATCCCATACGTGAATGTTGTTAATTGCGAGCTCGTAAATCATACTCGTATATGTGTCATATCTGTGCCCGCACTTTTACGAGGAAATTATACATAGGTATATATACCTAGTTGTTTCGTGCCGTCAAAGATAGCCGACAATTGTCCAAGCTCTGTATACATGCACGCGTTTAATTGTCAAGTGAACTATTTGAACGACAACGAGTTTTTTTTGCTCGATTTGTTCGAAAATACTTTTATACTAAAAGTATTAAAAAACAGTAATTATTTCATAAAACATTTTCAGTTATACGTCCGACTATTTATACACCTTAACCACTGATATACCCGCGATAAATCTCGTAAACGGAAATATCCAAGCCGCGCAATTTTTTATGTTTGTTAATGTTTAACGCATGTGTCTATATATTATATATCACATTTTACGACTCTCCTCGCGCATATCGATTTTCGCGTTAAAATTACGGCCTAAGCACATACGCGCGGATTAGTCGAATTGCCAACTTTGTAGCGCCGCTGCACTGCACAGTTATAACCGCCTGGAATTATCGCTCGGAGACAAGCGAGTCGTTACTCCTCCGCGTTTCTGCGTACATCACCTTTGTTCTGCGCTCGAATTTTCGTGTGCCACGTCAGCAAGAGACAGAGTATAATAATTCAAGTTCGACGTTCCGATGCTTGTGGTTAATGCGGTCGTGATGAGGCAACAGATTGAATTCACTATAATTAAATATTTAATTGACTATTGATGAGCAAATACACGTTACGATGAATATATACAAGTATAGACACGCGTTAAAAATGGCCTAGATTTATTGTTAAACTGTCCGATATAATAATGACACGGAATAATATTAAATTATATTGGATAGGTATATATGGTACATACTATCCATAGCTCGAGAGAAATTGTCATTTATTCGAATAATAAGTAACATTAAAGTCGCGATAACGCGAATAATAATTTATCGAAGGATAAATCAGAGGATTTAATGGTCATCTCAGCTCTATATGCATGTTTACGAGTGGTTATGGCTCCCTGTTGAGAAGCGTATAAATCCTGCTCTTGTGATACTCGGAACCACGTGTGTAATAATAAAGTAAATTTTGTAATGCTTGCGCGACTGACAAAAACAGGAGAAATAAATGTAAGCGTACTTCAAATAAAAGGTTTTATTTTTAAAATGTATTCTCTGCTTTATTATATATGCAGTGTCATAAATAAAACGTCGGATATATATGTATGCGAGAATAATCAAAGAGGATACATTTAACGAGAGTATTAATAAAAGTGGTCGTTTAAACGTTCAGGTTCTTGTAAAATCTGTCAATGTGTTTTATTTGTTCATCAAAGACATGAAAATAATTATTCTTAATCTGTTTGACATATTTTTAGAAGCCAAGTGCACAAAGAGCTGATAAAATAAGGTTTAAATATTTTGTTACAATTACCGTTGACGAAAACTCCGCTGTAAAGAAAAAAATAACTCAAGAAGCTCATTTCGTTTTTATTCCGCAGCACAGAGCTAGTACACCATCAAAATGTCTCTTGTTTATTCACGTGTCTGCAGTGTTTGTTCGACTCCTACGTGAAATACTATAATTATACATACACGGCTCGCAGTACGTTATTTCGCTCGTTATAACATTGATTTAAATATACGTAATATAATAGTAAGCAGTAGTCGTCGTTTCAAAGGTATTATAACATTCTGAAAAATAAACCCTTTTACGGCTGCATTTGCAGCAGTGACTCAATTCTCGCTGTGAACAAAACTGTCGTTACATAATAATTACATAACGAATTCATTTGATGCAGTAAAGCGTTGTATACTACTATTATACATTTGTTCAAATCAAGTCCATCACGTAATGGCTAACGCTCCTTACTTCTCTGACGTAATTCATTCAAAGCAGTACTACAAACTCACTAAGTAGTTTATTTAATTGATGATTGGTCGCCTTGTACAAGAATTTAGGAACGCGAATTTTATTACATAACGTACAATCCTCTCTTAAAAAAGTGATGGGCTTTGTTGTGAAGCATTTAATTGATGATTGGTCGCCTGGTACAAGAATTTAGGAAC
>UCOJ01002439.1:0-11885 GCA_900474305.1 Cecidostiba fungosa
ATACAGAGGATATATTAACCCAAATGAGTCATATTTTTGGTTTCTAGTGTAGTATTACACGAAGAAACTTGTCATTACTTTGTCTCTACTCTCCATGCATTTGCAAAAATATTCACTCAAAAAAGTTGGAGCTGAAATCCCTGTTACGGAGTCTGGATACGCAAACTTGGTTTTGGCTAGCTTTTGAATACTAACATAGATAAATGCTTGATTTCTTTTGTAATATTGAAACAAGATTTAAAGTGGAATATGTCCCAAGTTATGTACTTCTTATTTCCCATCGAACACCCATGTGAATATCATGTTCATCGCTGAAATACTCACATAGGTGTCCGAAGGAAAACTGTTAAGGTACATCACTTGGATCATATTCAACTTGAATACTTGATACCGTCGCGCCGTGCAATTATGTTCTGCTTAGGTCACGCGTATCGTATACTATTTTGTAGCACGTGTGACATAAACCCGCCATCAATTTACATTGTTTATTGCACCAAAGTGTATACGGGGGGGGGGAGGTTAGTGATGGCGGGGGACGGGGAGGTTCGGACCTATCTCGTAGCTAAAGTGATATTCATTAATGAGGGTATGTGCTTTGAACTGCCACTGAGTAGCACTAAATCAAAATCTGTTATTACATATTGTATATTATTATTGTATATCTGTTATTCATATATTGGAATGAATGAATATCACTTTAGCTACGAGATAGAGATATACTTTATCCGCGTGCAAAAATTACTATTTTTGCTCATTTGACATCACTGTTTACAAAACAAAGTCATTTCTCAATCAGTATTTTGAATTTTGAAAAGGGAGCGTCATAAGATGTAGATGAAACGGAGTAGCGCTCTTGATCACTCGGTGCTGCGTATATAGGTTACCAGTTTTTAAATCGCATTTTTTTCACATCTACCAAACGAAAATCAATGAGAATTTGTTTAAATTAATCAGCAATGAGTTAAGATCACCACATGTGTTTATACACTCATTCAAATACGTTTCTGAATTCGTAAAAAAAGATTTACGAATACACGCTATATTAAGCCAGTGCACGAAATCTTATTTTATTGCGAAGTTGGCCCACCGGGTGTCGCCACCATGTTCGCATATCCCCTCCAACGCTTCGCACACAGCGAATAGTTACGCATTTAAAAAAGCTCGAAAAAAGGTAACAAGGACGATGAAATATCGACTCCACTAAACACTCAGCATTTTGGCACAAAAGGACCGAACGTTTCTGGTAATATGAAACCATTGACAATAGCTCCTTACAGCGGCGAACGTCGCGTCGCGAATATTCCAACATAAAAGCCCCCTTTTATTATTCCGCGCGAAATGTCGGCAGAGGAACACGTCACCCTTCCTTCTTTCCTCCCCCCCCTCTCTACTACATAATACTTTTTCGAGGCAAAGGATTGTAACCTACTTTCGACACGCGTCGCTTGTTCTCTCTTTCAGCTTATATTATACATATCCTCTATATATATATATAGGCTATATCCAGGCCGAAACCCCTTAAAAACTTGCGAAACTGTGAGCTTCGTACGGCGTATAGCGGCTCCTCTCTTTTTCCAGGGGTAGGTATATAGTCACGTCGCTTCTGTGAATGGCAGTTGGCTGGAGTAGGTAATACGGGTAAAAAAAGCTGCTCGTCACACCGTTTTTCCCGACTCGCTTTATATTGGCCTCTTTTATGCTGGCGTCGCGCATGAATCTGTGCTTGTGGAGGATTTATGAATTTGTTTTTCGGCGTAATTTGCAGTGCTTAGATTCAGATGAGATCGATTTCATTCAAACATTTGTATGCGATAAAAAATGTATTTTTTAAGTAAACTTTTGATCGATTTTCAACGTATATATTTAAACATTTTATTGATTTCCAAAAAGAAGTTAAAATAAATTAAATATAATACGTGCAACGATCATATTTTATTAAACTTTAATAGGTGCCACGTGTAACACGTGCTTTTTTACAAGAAAAGTAATATTAACTGCGCATTTTAAATTAATAGCGACTTAACTACGTCATCTTGCACATTCTAGTTCATATCAACTTCGTTTCTACAACTATGCAGCAGCTTCATTCTGGACGAGAAAGACGCAGAAATTGCATGTAACTTTTCACAAACTTTTCGTGCCTTCCTTTTTTCATTTTTCATGCACACTATACGTGGAATTCCAAATATTCGATAGCTTTTTCAAATTTACATTGTCCGTATACCTATACACTTTTTTTAACGAAAGCTATCGCTTAGTTTGGGTAATTAAATGTTATAAATTGGACATTTTTCTTCAAAATTAAAATCTTTCTCTAATTACTCAATTTTTGATATTTTAAAACTAAGTCTCTGCGAAGCCCTCGCTTTTTCGGAGCTTCGCTTTGTATGTTTTCCAGTTACACATCTCGTCCATTTTGATGGCTTTTTTACGCTTGTTCCGCGTAAAAGGATAGAGACCCATTACGCACGTGTGTGTCCAAAAATAGCCTTTCTGAAATTGCCTTTGCTTTAAAAAATTCAGACTGTCTATTATTTTAACAATGCTTTCTATTAAACTATCGGCATATTTTGTAATTTTCATATCGACTGCAAAACTTTTAATAGATCATGTTGATGTTGACGCTGAGAGAAGTCAAGGTTTGAAGAATTTGACGGTTGATTAACCGAACGATGGATTATAATCTAGGAAAGCGGATTTGCTGACGAGTCATGTTTGTCTGAGACTTCTTACCGTCGCTTTGCTCATTCTGATGTCGCGAGCTCTAACGGTGACTTTCACTTTCAATTCCTAATTCTTTGGAGTGACGCTCGTCTATAAGAATGTAAGAGGTGTACTAGAATTATTAGAAGATTTTTAGACAAAGAAATCATTAAAGCATTATTTGATAAGAAATGACAAATTGTTGTTTATTTTATTACTTCATGTATTATAAAAAATATTACTTAATTGTCTCGTTTTGATTAGATTTTAGTATAATACATATACTGTTATTGGTTTAAACAATACTGACTGGAATAGAAAACTGATTTCATATTATATACTTTATTTAGCATATTATACCTACTGTAATTTCGTTAGCAACTATATTATTGCTTAATTTGAATGGAATTTTACTATCACTTAATTTTAAACAGCTAGCGCTAGGCAGTCTTTAATTAAAAATGCCTTCACGCATCCTTTCATTAATATCCTCCTAAACCATCAACGCACGAAAAGCACGTGCCATATAACTAGTTCCTCAGAATAACCAAGTTACGTCAATCTTTCCACACGCGCCTTCCATCCCGGATACTTATAGCCGGCCGTAAAAAGCCTCATCTGCCGACGAGGAAACAACACAAACGCGTGCATTATATACACGAAGCACAAAGAAAAAAAGCGGAAATTTTCAGAAACATCCACCTGGAGACCATAAATCCAGAGAAAGGTAGAAAAGAATGTGCCGTAAAAATGTTTATTATCTGCGCGAGCGCATTTTCGCCGAGAGGCGCGCATAACCTACTTTTACTACTGTCCGCCCACCTTCGAACCTTTACTACTTGCAGCGGCTGAATCCTTCATGAATGTCGAGTCGGCTCTTTTCGCTCTCGAGGCGCAGTAGCAGTGCCGGCGGAACGAGTTCTCAGAGGGAAAAAGCTCTCTATACGCCGAGCGACCGAGTCGACGTTTGACGTCGACAATACTTGAAATAGGCCGTTCGCTGAATGTCTGAGTATATCTAGGCTATATGGGCTGTGCCGTGTGCTGGTGTGAGATTGTGCAACTGCGTTTTTTTTTGCATTGCACGTTCTTCAACGATTATGGAGTGAGTCTCGATATCCGTTATTTTTAAAAGGTCGATTATTTTTTACTGTACGTATAATAATTACCCTAATTGCACGTAACGTTTTTAAAACGTTTGAAATGTCCGTTATAGGTAATCAAACAGTTTCAAACGCGTTTTAAAAACGTTACGTGTTATTAGGGTAATGTTACAAAGCTTTTATATTTTGTAAGTTCGTTAACAACAGAAAAATTATGTAAAAATTACAAAATTATAAATTGAAGTGGAATTTATAACGATTGGTCTTCAGCCAATTGTACGATAAAGTGCGAATGAGTTGGAAAGTGCCCAGGGTGACCTCGAGTATATAATCGTGTTACTCGGGGATCCAAACGTCGCGGCCATTAAGATTCAAATTTTAATTTTGAATCGTTTTTATAACAACATTTTTCTGTTTTTGATTTTGGAAAGTTCCGAATTGCCTCGGGACTCCGGAGATTAAATGGAATACATCCTAATAATATAGGAAACAGCTTTTTTGGTGTAATAATTATAGTACGTGCATAATTATTTTCATATGCAGGCTCTAAAAACATCGATATAAAAGTATTAGGTAAAAAATCAAAACGACCCTATATAAGAGACTTTACATTTTAATTCTGAATATAGCAACGAACTAATTTGTTTAAAAATACAATAAATAGAATAAGCTTTAGAATGCATACACATTGCGAAAATTGACACACATGCAATTATATAGTTTTTCAACTTTTATATAGCCCTCCTTTCCCCCAGAGACTGTTCATGAACATGCAAATTAAACAACTCCCCTCAATTTTCTACGCTTACATAATAATCAATCCCACATCACTGCAGTATCCTATCAATTTCACTGCAACTTTCAAAAATTTCTCGTCTCGATTTCTATATCCACCTTTCGCAATGATTTATTAATCAGCCGTGAGTGTATTTTCGTACATGCATTTTTTGCCCACCGCCGGAAATGCGCCGATTGTTTTTTGCTGCATATACAAACAGCGGTGAAGGCTAACTGCACCAGAAAAAGAGGCCGGCTTTACTTATGCACGAGTGAAATTTTTGTCCCAGTCGCCGCCGACGCTGCTGTGTTTAATGGAAAAGGCGAGAGATTGAATTTCTTGGAATTTCGAGGCCGAGAGTCCGGGAGGGTAGATGTGGGGGCTGAAGAGGATATAGGCCTTTAAGAGACTTTTAAAATAGATCGTCTAGACAAAAACTCGTTCGCAATCCTTTTTTGTGAGCCCCTGAAAAATGGGAGGGTAGATTGCTTCGTATTTTTTTGCCTAATTGGCTGTTAATGTGAAATCCATCACTGTCTATCTATAATTGTTGGCATTGTTTATTAAAAACTAACGCAGAGGTTTCTGTTCGTATTTTCAGAAAAAATACTTTGCCCCTTTTCCGAGGAAGTTATGGATACCGTAAAATTATCGTATTTTGCTATGCAGGTATTTTTTACTATTATGCACTATATATATATTACAAAAAATTATCAATTTATAGATAAGGAGAAAAAACTGATCTACTTATAACTTCCAGTGCAAATATGATAAAAGAAGCATCGATGCAAATAGATTCTACTAATTTAAACTAGCACAAAAGTTCATGCTCGCGAATACCCAACCGCGTATATGTGTATCGTCTGAAATGCAAAACGTGAATATTTTTAGAACAAAAAGTCCGTATATTCAATAATGTGGGTATACACACAGTCGCATTGACATCGTGCTAAGGTTTTGCGCGAAAAGCTGATATCCTTTGTGGAATCCTTGAGGTATAAAAACAACTTTTAAATTTCAAAGGCAGCGAGCCTACGGGTATAGGTGACTTCTGCCCCTAGTGAGCCAAAGGATGTGTACGGAAGTACGACCTGGTTATTCGGAGCGTAAAAATTCTAAAAGGCTATGTCCTAATTTAGACGCAGAAGCTTTTGGTTTCTCCTAAAGCGGATAATTAATTTATGCGGATTAATTGTATAGTTTTTTTTTATCTTTGTTAATATTCTTGGCATAGGGCTATCATAAATTTTTGTCAAAAATAAACGTTCATACTTTCATATAAGTATTCGCACCGATATAACATATATAAATCTCTCTTTTATAGATGGATCTACGTCGCCTACGAGGCTCTCGACTGACAGTCAATCATCATCCTCGCTTGTAAAAGCCAATTTTTGCCTCTAGTTAAAATATACATCATAATCAATTTTTCTACACCAACGTGTTTTGAATTGTAACGTGTTATCATCAAAAACATAACATTTACCTGTTAAAGATTTTGCCATTGTATTTAATACGCTTTGTAGATCAGTTTAATCTAATTAGTACTAAAATTACTAATTAGATTACTATTAAATTTAAAATTTAAAAACTTAAAAACTATTAATTACTATTAAAATTACTAAAATTATGCACTTAAAACAAAAAGGTAAGCAACTAAATAATTTGCTAGATTATCAATCATGGAAAAGGGTATAGATACAGTTTGTGAGCACCAGTATTAGTACCTTCAGCTTATACTCAAAGGTATATAAAACTTCTAAGAAAGAGGCGTGAGTTTGAGTTTGGCGTGTCCGCATTAGATGGATTTTCAAAATTTTGTAATAATATATAGTTTTAAATATTATTTAATGATATATCGAGCAGACTTTATTTTACAAATTTTATTTTAGAATAAGAATAATAGATAAATAAATTTGATTTAAAAAGATCATTAGTAAGAATTATTGAGCTCGAAAATTCAACAATAAAATTTAAGATAGATGCAGTCTAGAAAATTGAGCATAATTTCTGGTCGCTTCAGCACCGAGTGCCCAGACTTTTTAGAATAATATTCCCAGATAGTTCGCATAATCTTGGTAGAATCTGTGGTTTTTCTGGCGAATGACGGAACGAGAAATGAGATATAACCTGGAATCGACAAACAATAAAACTGATTAAAGTCATTTTATATTACTAATATATAGTTCATATCATCTCGTTAAAAATAAAATATAGTAGTTTTATAGAATAATGAATGAATACGATAACCTCACTTTTTATTATGAGATTATATAAACAATCATAAGGTAGCACATTTGTAAACCAAGCTTCACTTTTGGTCGATAGACCAGTTTTGAATAATTACATTTTTTGAATTTCAAATCTTGGTATTTCAGTCCTCGAAGTGTATTGTATTAAATCTGTGTAGTTTGGTGATTTAGTACAGAATAGAAGATATACTTTACTTTGAAGCACTTGCGCTTAAAATACCATTTTGACAGCAACGTATACTTACCATCGTAAGCTATCTTTTTCTTTAGCTTGGAGACGTTCTTATTTTCTAGGTGATGCGTCACTCTTTTTCTACTTTTTTCATACAATACTGCTGAATGCTTGAATCTAGATAAAATAACGAAGGGTACATTTTTTTAAAGTGCAACGTAATAACTCGTTTAAAGATAAACATACAGAATTCATAAAAAAAATTTTATGTCTTACTATTTTTATTTCTTCCCTGCAACGTCTTGCCATCAGACCTTTTATACGTTTTAGACGCAGCTGACAAAAAAAATAAACAAATGCAATAGACATTCTTAGCAAATAAAGGTACAAAGTAATGTGAGATCGATTTTACCATTCCTGTAATTTGTCTCGTAAGGACAAAAATCATAAAAGAGGTCGGACACTTTACCACAACACTTCATATGTTTTTGTAAACTAAGAATAGTTTGGAAGTTCTCCTGGCATAATCCGCAACTGCATGAATTTTACATTTTGACCGACTATAAGTATCATCGTTCACGAACTTTGTCGAAGAGTTTGCGTAATTACATTCGGAATGTCGCAGCTGCTTCTGAAAATACACAGATGAATATGCATATTACATATTTTATGTGCATTAAATAACCTTTTACCTTAGTAGCGTCGAAATCTGTTTCAGGTTTTTTGGTGTATTTTAATAATTTTATGGTTGAAAGTCTCTTTAAAACAACCACAGCATTTTGCAACTTTTTTTATTAAATCTAAAACTGAGAAAACAAATACTTGATGAGAACCTCATGCTAATGCAAAATATTATTGGTACACACGGTATCTGGAAATAAGGTTGATTGCTCTAAAGATGAATTTGGATATACCCGGATCCAAACTGTCAACATGATTGGATAAACGTTTCAAGATACAAGCAGCACTTTTCCCATCTAAAAAAGTACAATATAATATTAATAGACATTTTTTTCTATTTCGATTTACCTTCGAAAGCTTACATTCGTCGGTACTCTCTACTGCAACTATATATCTATAATTTCTTCGTGGCTGTCAGTCATTGTGAAGTTCACCATTGCACTTCTAATTGTGAGAGAATAATCATTCGTTTACAAAGACGGCACAATAACAGATTATTTAATCTTATTCCATTTTATTCACAATTCCAAAATTCAAAATTCATATATTTTATTATTTATGAATTATGATCAGTTTCTACAAGAGACTGACGTGTGCTTAAAGGTATAATATATATAGTAAGCAAATAATAGCGACCATCGCACTGATGTTTACAGAGTACCTACACGTGCGCAAGTATTGAGTGAAAAATACGGTAAACTTTGAATGTACGTCCTGTAGCGACTGTATGATTATCGGAAATTTTGAAAAAGAGAAAAAGTCATATGTATATCTAATATTGATTTTTTGTGTAAAACAATCTTGAAACGCACTGTGTCAATGAAGAGATATATTAAACTACTGTTTCTTAATAAAATGTTAGTGATCTATATTTTGAGTATGCCCAAAAAAGCGTAAAATATGCTGGTAAACACATTCCATTAAAAATATCGCGAAAGACACAGTGAACCCGAACATTAATAGATAAAAGAGTTTGATGCTTATAGATATTTCTGATTTCTGCATTGCTTCGTTATTCAATTTTTGATAGCCAAAAATAGTCTTGTAAGTTTTCCATTCATGGTGGATCCCCGATTCCACGATTCTCTGCATAAGATCATTAAACTTTTCTACGTAAGGAGATGCTCTTGGGTAAATATATCCTCGAATAACCGAAGCAAAGACATATTTTGACATTTTCATGAAGCTAGCGATGTTCTTTACTTGTAAAGTTGATAGGGCTGTTTCTTCAGGCATCAAGCAAATACGATCACGCTTTTTTATGAGAGTCTCGAGACAAGGTATGATGTTTGAACTAATACTGTTAATCCTTTGATTTCGTGCAAGTTCATGATTTCCATCAGAAACAAATTGAAAATATGCTGTATTAACGTATATTGAAAGATTAGATTCTTTAATATTCTCATAAGTGTCAAACGGTACTTCATCGTGTATTATTTGTAAAAAAAGTACATTGGCGAATAAATTGTTGAAGTATTGTACTGATTCCAAAATAACTATCATAAGGAATATTCTTTCACATGCACGAATAGGTACTTCGGTTACTGTCAAGTTCAAGAGAATACTTAAGGTATTCATACAGTTCCAGTAATTTTTATCGAATTTCATAAATTTAATAGCAATATGGAGCGCACTTACAAAAGTAATTGCAACAAGAATTACATTGTATAGTGCTTGGCGAGTCCAGTTGATGTAAGATATTGGTACGATAGGTACTAAGCCATTAATTCGACTAAAATCAAATATATATCCGATTTCGAGGTCATTAGCATAATTTGTTAACGGCATAGGAACTGGTAACAAATCTATATGTTCTGTCAGAATTTCTTTTCTGAAATCTTCAAACAATGTCAGGGCATCTTTGAATTCTATTTCTTTAACAAGCTTTAGAGTAAAATTAAAATTCTTTGATATAATTTCAAGTACAGGATAGAATGTTCCAGAAATTGCATTAATAGTTTCATTATTTTTCAGTAAATACATATATGGTGTTAGATCAAACGACAAAATTTTTATATAATTGCCATTCATATTTTGCAATTTATTTGGAAATATAATAATGTTTTCATGCAAAAGTTCAGAATAATAAATCCTATAAAATGGATTATAGTAATAAATAATCGTTTCCTTTTGCTCAGGTTTGAGAATCGTGAAATCTAAAAATTTTTTGGACCAACCGTATGTTAGAACCGCTTTAAATGTAGCGTTCAATTCTACTTCATCACTAAAAGTTATGATCAAACAGTGAGGTCTTCTAGAAACGGGTGATAAATCACTGAGAAAATCCAATTTTTTTGTCACATCTGTATACATATCAGTATGACTAGATTGAGTGTAGTAGATCAAATATAGAGTTCCTTTTCTATAACTTTTATAAACTGAGGATAGTTCTGATTGATTATTATGTGCTTTAGGATAAATAGCGACTGATGGAAAAACCTTATTTATCTCATTTTGAACTATCAAATGCTGTTTCTGAGCAATTTCAAATTCTTGTACAACAGTTGATAGACTGATAATTTGATGTAAACTTAACTTTTTTAGTTGTTTAATTAGAATGTCTGTCCACATCAAGCCGAATACAATATTTTTACTTTGTATGATTAAAAAAACTACAATTGTTATTTTAAGCAAATTCATGTTTTCAAAAAATTATTTGAATTTTCTGTTAATTTTGTGAATGACACGATGTATTTCAATACACTGCTTTTACATGACTTTTGTTCACTGTTTTGAGGAAAATGCTTTCATTGACCGACACCTCGCTATTACTAGTATAAAAACCAGCAACAACAATTTAAAAACATATTTATATAAAGATAATCAATAATTCATGTACATGAGCACACACTACAAAAAATACACAAAATTTATTCAAACAAAAATATATTGAACTACGTATTACATTCTGCAAAGTAGTCCAACCTTCGCGTATCGATTATAGTTAATATTTTTCAATTTAATTTACACCTGTGGCTTGCTGAAGTAACGACTTGAGTGACTTTTTTCGAAAAATTTTTTTATATCGAATTTGATGTTTTTGTGACCATTTTTCACTAAAAAATCATTAAAAATTTTAAAATGCTCCTACGCGAATGCCAGCTATGTGCATAACCGCTTAACTGCACTTCCCGAAGCATTGCTCCGACCAATGGGGCACATAAAATCGCATACGCACCGCGGCCGCGAATAACGAATGCTCAGATTTGCGTGAGCAATACACATGCGATCTGGGACATTCTTTATTTTTCCGGTCTATAGGTGCGTAATATACTATTTCTCAAAAACACGAAAAAATCACTCAAGTCGTTATTCCTGAAAGCCACAGACATATTAATATCACAAAAATTGATAAAAATATTTAAGTTATTATTGACAGACCCACGCGTATTGTCAATGTACACTCGAAAGACAAAATAAATCAAATAAATTATTGTAACGCAAAATGTTGTGAACAAAATTTTGTTTATATAAATGTGTTGAATAAATTTTTATTAATAATAACATGCATAGTCAATACATAAAAGTGTCTTATAATGGGTGGATCGAGACCCGTACCTTTTTTCCAAGCCGTTTTCAATTACTTCATACGTGAATAATAAAATTAAAAAATATTGTAATATGAAAAGAATACTTATTTTTAATATAATTCAACTGTATAAAGGAACATACGTCCATACTTTCTGATGTCTACGCGACAAGTGTGATATAATACTATATATTTGGTCAAGCAGGTCCTATATAGGGTTGAGTGGGGACTCTCTGAAAAACGCTATACTAAATAATACGTGGAAGTACACTCTATACTCATTACACATACACATATGTATGTGTGCACGGACATATATTTCAATACGTACGTATAACTTATAGTTTTTCGATGCTCAGAGGTACACCATTCTATTTTATACAAGAAATTGCAGCAGAAGATCATAATTACCGTTGGCCTTGGTTCTGTGTGTGTTTTCAGTGTTAAACATGATGATTATTATAACGTTCGTTTCCCTGGTTAAAAAAAGTTAAAAACTAAATATATAGGTACATTATTTCATGTTCAATAATATAATTATGCAAATAAATAGCGAATATCTAACCTCAAAAGTGAAAGAGCACATAACCTACATTGCATTGGGCGATATATAATTTTTAGAAAGATACAAAATTAACCAAATACATACGTATGTATTATATTATAG
>UCOJ01002440.1:0-11817 GCA_900474305.1 Cecidostiba fungosa
GCCGCCGGCTTTTAAAATTAAATGTTCTATAATTGTGCCGATGAATAAGGAGAAGGAGATATACATACGGAAACAGGGCTTTGTTGTTTTATGGGTCCGATCTTTTTTCTTCGACTGTTTGCGTTGGGACAGAGTAGCCGAGTTTTGACAATCGCGAGACGGGGAGAGGAAAAGTAATTTTACCGCTCGCACATAACCGGCGATCGATTTTTTGTGTACTATATAACTGCTGTTGTGCAAGGCTAAAGTTTTGACGCGTTTCAAGAGCTAAATTTAGCACGCGCACGGGGTCGAGACACAATGGCCCGACGACATCTGCTCGGAGCACCGGTGTCACAAGCTCGATCTGTTGCAAGCAAGTGAGCATCGGTTTAATTTTTATCCGGCAAATTTCGAAGTAGTGAGAATCGGAGAAAGAACGAGAAAAAATAATGACAAATACGAGCGCGCGAGCTTCTGGGAAATCTCCGAGTCGCATATCCGTCGAATTATTTTTCGCCGCCTGCAAGAGCTGACGCTGAGAGTGAGAGTCGGACGGTTAATCTTTCCGCCGCCCAGCGCGTCGAGAGGCAACCCCTTGGATCGACCATATATACACACAGTTTAATTTGCCGCAGCGTCTTCACGACTGTACTATAGTGGCGCGGCCATATCCAGCTGTTCGAGGCTGGCACATCTTTTATCTTGATTCTCGCGCGCATGCAGGAGAGAAAAATCATTCGCTGGAAATGGGCTATTTCTGGGCTAATTGCGAACTTGTCGTTGCCACATCGCGCGGCGGCTCGTATCCTCAATAAAAGTATAGCCCCGAAAAACCCGAGCAAAAGACGCAGCATATAGCAGAAAAGAAGCGTGCACGGCGCGGGAGAAAGACAGATTCAGCGATGGACCGGGAGGTCCCGGCTCTTCCTGGTATCGTTCGATATTTATAATCGTAAAATCCCCTCCCGAGACAGCGAGAATAAAGTGAGCAGCAAAAAGACAGAGAGCGCGCGCGCTGCATTAAAAGACTCGATTCTCGGATTAGCGGAAGCGTAAGCGTCTTAGATCTCCTGCCATCTCCGACGACGCACGTCGCGCGCGCTTCTCATCCTCTCCAGCACCTATATTCTTTATTTGCTTTCTCTCGCCGCCGGCGTTTGTGCGCCTATATTTACGTACTTGCCACTGTTGGCGCGATTCGATTATCAGAGAGGCTTTGTTTTCTCGCCTCAGCGCTACATCTCGCGATGATTTATTGGCTCGATCGGACGTTTGCGCTTTCTTTTTTTTCTCCGTATTTTCGCCGGAGCTCTTGTGATCAGCCAGACGTCCCACACGCGTATTTGAAGCCCTCGCAATGTTACGACCCTTCTATACCAGAGCTACACTCGTGTTCAGCCGGTCAAGCAGACGATTCATCACGCCTCTGTACACTGTGAGAAATATTTCGGACAAAACCGACTGGCAATTTGCTCTCCGTTAAATCGATGGAGCCCGCGCGCGAGCGCAAAAAGAAGGAGAAGAAGAAGCGAGAAAAATGCAGGTTATATAGAAGAGCCTGTTTGGGTCGTGAAAAATGGCTTGAAAAAATTGGGCAAAAGTTCGCTGACGGATAAGAGGGAAAATAAAATTCTCGCGCGCGAGCACCTAATTTCTCTCGGTGTCGTGCGCACAGCACAGTACAGTACAGCATACACACACACAAGCGTCTTCCCCTCGGGCAAAGTGCCGGCTTTTGTGCACGCGAAACGCATAATTTTGCGGGTGCGCACACATTAGCGAGCAGCCGCGTGTGTCGCCCGGCTAAGCCTCGCGGGGTGAAACCAAGCGCGGAAAGTATAAGGCGTAAGTGCATTACAAGCTGGGCGTAAAGCAGCGAATTACTCGCATATACAGAGCCTTTATCTTCCTTTCGGCCTGACTAATCGCTTATTTCAATTTCCGAGATCTCTCTCTCTTTCTCTCTTGCAGCTATATAATATAAATGATGCCTTCACAGCTGGAATAATCAATTTCGAGTTTCGCAAATCGTCACTTCGAATTTTCTGCACGAATCCAAAGCGTGCGTAACCCTTTAAGCTAAACAACGCGGCGGCGGTTCCGCGAAAGAGCTTTTTAGCTGCCTCGCGTAAAATATACACTGTGTGTGCTGAGAAACAAGTTCGGCCGTCGAGTTAGCCAACGAAATTATTATAATAACCCTTAGGACCACCTGTACGACTGCAGTCTTCGAAAGCGCGAGCTTCGACTTTCTTTCATTATTATATAGCTTCGTCGACAGGCGATATGTGTTCATTTGCGGCAAATTCACCGCCAGCTGTCCACGCATAATAATGTCCGGCTAAACTTTGTATATAACTGCACTGATGAAATAATTCGGTCCGTAATTGCGACATTTATTCTGATACATAATGCACCGATGCATACAGCGTTTGCTCTCTATTTCAAAAGACACGAGGAAGCAGCAGCGGTATGCGAGTATATACCTATCTATACAGAGGAAAAGGCGTAATTATTTGCGCGCATCGCACGCGAACGCGGCCGCGCGAGAGTTAATAAAGCTTCTCTGCCATCAACGTATATACAATTAGCTCCGACTACGTGCACACACTAAGGACACGCTGCGCGGGTAATCCTGTCAAGTGCTCGACTTTCATAGCCGTTAATTTCGAGTAATCCAACGCGATCCCATATTATACGCATGTAAGACACGCATATTTAATGCCATGTCATAAATAAATGGTTTACAATGGCGAGGCGATTCGAAGAAAAAAAAAGAAGAAAAAGTTCAGAGAACTGCTGAATTAAAAGGACGAGCCGAGAAGAATGTCGCTTTTCTCCGAGCGACACGACGCGTGCGACACTTGATGAATGACTTGTAGGGCCGAGAGCCGGGGCTCGCGCTCTGGATAGCAGTTTTATTTTAGTGTTATTTTCAAGCCGAACAAAGAAATTGAGCGACGACGACGAGGACGATTCTACCTCGAGGGGCTAAATCACCTAGCGAGCTCTCGAGAGTAAAATATCTGCAGTCTTGCGCGAATAACTGATTAGCAGGTATACCCACGCGCGCGCGCGCGACTCATCAGCGAGGCAAAGTAGCCGTTAATTCTCTCTCCCTCTCTCTCGAAAGAGAGCTGCTCTCGCGAAAGGCTATATAGCATTGAAAACCGCACAACGGCGAGGAACCGCAAACGAGAGCTGCTGCTGCAGTGCAAAAGGACAACGAAAATCCAATTTTCGCCTGGCGCGTGCATAATTGATTTCCAAAATGAGCTGCTGCCGTGCTGCTGACTCTCTATTTATCTCCTCGCGTCTCGGTCGTATTGCGACGACGACTCTCGGTTTGTCTCTCACTAATGAAGAATTGAATTTCGCGCGTGTTATACAGTTATATATAGGTACTACGTATAAATTTCGTCTAGAGCAATGTAGACTACTCTCGCGCGCTGCAGCCGAGGCCTCGTTTGTCATTGAAAATATATAGGATCGTAAAGAAGGAGATGATGCTGATGCTGCTGCTGCTGGCTGGCGGGCCCCAAGGTTTATCATATATTTCAGATGTTTAAGGACGCCATTAAAGTAATTCGCCCGTCACGAGTCTGCGGCCGGAGACAATAACGAGAGCAGAGCCAGCTCGTGTTATATAGAGTGGGCTTTTTCGCAGGACACCCGTCAATTATCCTTATTATGCGCCCCGCTCTCGTGCATGTGCTCTCATGTGAAATGCAGATTGGCTTTGTTTGCTCTCAAGGCGGCGATTGACTTAGATATATATATAACACGCAGCTATTTTCGTATGGCATATTTTTTCTCATTGAAAAAGTATACTTTTGATAAAGAGGCCGCGGGAATGAAAAGAATAATAAAAAGGGACGCTTACATATTCAACGAGACTCCTCTCAATATCACTCGCGAGCTACTATCGGTATTACACGCGTATATGTTATATGTACCGATGATATATTCACGCGCAAACTCCTTAAAATTCCGCTCGAGTATAATAACGACAGGCGGAATGCGCGTGTACGACATCGAGAAAGGATTTGACCTTTTCATCTCGCCTGTATACGCGCGTCTGCTTTGAAAAAAAGTCCCAGCGAGAGATTCGTCACCTACATAGAGAGTGCGACAGAGAGAAAAAGGACGTCTTTGGAAATATATAAATGCTCTGGAGCGCGCGGAGACGATGTGACGTATGGAAAATTTCATCTACAATGGCCGATCGAAGATAATTCACCGAGTATAGGTATATATAGCCATTGTGAGCCGGCGGAGGAGGCATTTAACAAATTGTCAAGAGTTTATATTCTCCAACTCGTCGCCGCTATACGTTTTGTCCTTGTTTTCTCGACAAATCTGCGTTTCAATAGGTAGCAGCAGCAGCAGCAGCAGAAATATGAATAATTTGAGCAAGGCTTGAATGTAAAATTTCTGGAAAAAAGAATGAAAAACAAATTGTAGACGCGCGCGAGCCGAGAATATCAAAGAGCGCGGAGAATGCAGCGCTTTAAATTCTCGGCGCGGGAGATAAAAAAAAGAAAAAAAGGAGTCAAACAATGTCATTACACGTGTGTATACAAGAAGCGCACAAAAGTGAGAGCCGGCATTATGGTAGGAAGAAGAAAAAAGTATCAGATTGATCATCGCACGGGCCCTTTGAGAGAGACGAGAAAAGCTGAGGCTCCGTGATTAACGCGGCGTATTGTCGAGCCGAGGGAGGGAGAGGACCGGCGACACTTGCACCCACGCGCGCTCTCATTGAAATTCAAATTCTCTCTCTCTCTCTCGGATATGCAGCGATCGGATATATTATATTGTCTGACTAGATGATTCAAATCTAGCGACTTCAACTCACAGCTGATAAATTGTTCGAAATTCGTTCTTATAATACGCACCGTGTATAATTGCGCGTCGACGCTCCTATATAATGCACGTCTTTCTCGGTATGTTAATATGCCTTGGCGACAATAATAATACGACGAGGCGAGAGAGGCATCAGCGGTATAGAATTGAGACGCGACACGCACGTGGTTTTGCATTGTGAGGAGTGGCAACGAGGAGGGACGGGATTTCGGGGACTACTTTAACCTGACTCCTTTCACGATAATGCATGCTCGGTAGTGTTGTATAATTCAAGCGTGAATCTCATAAAGTCGAGAGTATCATTCCGTGCGTGTGTGTTCCACGTGGTTGCGCGAAGGCGGAGCGTGCAGTACGCGTAGAATTCCTCTCGATCGAGTACAGTGCGCATTATAGCATAGCGCAGCGAGGAAGCCACTCTTATACCGCGGGAGTAGGAGAGCCCAGCGATGGCGTGCCGCACGCGGAAATCGAGCGCGAGCGATACGCGCGAGAGATAAGAGGAGCTCTCTTGATGCGCTGGCCGATACTACTTATAATACCTGCGGTACTATATATACGACGTGGTGTTTTTGAATCTTGAACGCGTTCGCGCGCTTCTTTGCGATTTTATTTTGGCAATAAAAGTCGAATTATCGCGTGGAAATTAGCTGCGCAGGAAAAAGTACACGTTGCGAGAGCTATTTACAAGACAGTTACCGAAAGTTGAAAAAGAAAGAGCCTAACAAGAAGGAGATAAAGAAGAGAAGCGCTGCGCAAGTACCACAAACAAGGAAACATAAAAGCCCCTAAGAACCCGAGGCTCGTCTCTCTCTCTCTCTCTCTCTCTCGCATCTCTCAGCGCAGCAGTAAAACCTCACAACTCTTTGCGAAAATTTTTCTCGCAGCAGCAGCAGCAGCAGCAGCAGTAGCATCGGCGGCAGCAGAGGCGCTTCCAGCTCTCGTTGGGGATGGATTTACGCGGCCGCGCGAGTTTTATTGTGCTAGGTCGATCGTTAGCCCGCGGCCGCGTGCGAAGAGCTGATGATTTTATACGAGAGAGCGCCTTTTCGCGCTTTATGCTTCGCTGCTGCCGTGCGTACACGAGAGGTAATGGCGTTCTGGAGATGCGCGAACGAGCCGTTAATCGTTGATGGCCAGGGAGCGCGGGCTGCTTATCCGGATGATCGTTACTGCCGCCATACATATATATACAGACTGTAGTAGTGGCTGGCTCTCGCCATTGCAGCGTCAATTTCTCCAATTTTCGCGCGATTATTTTCACTTATATATACTACACACTGCGCGATCATTACGCATCGCAGCAATGTATCGATCGATAAAAACGTGTATGAATTTCCTCCAGGAGCGACCTGCAGCGCGTGTATAATATTTACGATTGGTCTGAAAAAGCCGAAAGACATAAACCGAGAGCTCTCCCTGCTGCTCTGCGCGCAAATGTATGCAATTCCTTCGGCGCGCACTCAACACCTCGTCATCACCAACAGCAGCCCATCATCGCCCTCGACGATCCTTTGTTTCTCACCTCTCCGCACGCATACACACACACGCGCGCGTCTTTTCCACACTCGCGTTCTTACGCGAAATTCGCACGGCCCCGAGTTTTATTAGGTCGAACTGGTCCGCGCACACGAGCGATGCTCTCTGCAAGTGTGTGTGTGTGTGTGTGTATAACGAGCTGCCAAGGACGACGCGAGCGCAAATATTTATTATTTTTTAATAACGCTCGTTACGCGTGCTTTTTGCCTGGATATAAAGAGTGCGAGGCCTTCCTTCCACGTGTATGATTTTTCCTATAATGTATAAAGTCGCGCCATGAATTTTATAATATGCGAGCTGTTCCCGCGAACCGCATTAAAATAATTTTCCGATACTTTTTTCATCGGCTAATGACTAATCGTTTCTCCTATTGTTATTGCTCTGCGACATTAAAACGCCGGACGTAAAATGAGAATGAATATTTTTCCTCATTAACCAAAGCTACGTTTTCAATTACGATAAAGTCGCCCGCAAATCTACGCTTGAAAAATTAATAACTCTTCCTTTTTTTCGCAGCTCAAGCGGCCAATACTGGAGAGATAAGAACAAAAAAGGCATTCACGAGGCTGACGTGGAAAAAACGCGAGTCGTTGCCACTATCAGGAGCTTCCTAATGAAATGAAAATTAATTTAGCCGCGATAAACGAAGAAGCGCGCGCGTACGCGCATAAAAAGAGTTATGCATTGGTGTCGCGGGCGATTATGCTTTTACTCTTTGTTGGTCGCGGCCCTGGGCCGCAAGAGACGTAAGGCCGCTTTGGTATTACACACACTCTAGCGCACGATCAATTCAAAGCTTCGATAAAGTCGAAAGAAAAGTCGAGGAAAAACGTTATCTCGTCAGCAGCGCGAAATGAGAACGCGTATACAGACATATATACAACAATGTGAGAAACTCTTATATAAGCGCTACTCCCCTACTCGGAAGAAAAAAAAATTGCCGGCGGCAGCGTTTAAGACTGCGGTGTTGAGCGACTTTCGACACATAGCCACCGCGCGCGCTAAGCAAACGAAGCAAAAGAGCTGCGCGCTGCCGATTTCCCAGCCAACTCGTTATCAGCGCGCTTTCATCGCGCAGAACGAACACAATGCAGCTCCGAGGCGCTTATCCGGGCCGGGCATCTTTACGAGTAGGAGAGGACCGCGAGATCGGGGAATTTGAAAATTGTGGCGAGTTATGCTTATGCTGTTTTCGCGTATCCGCTCTTTGCTGACGGACCCGTTACACAGACTGTGCAGTGTCTGTGTATATATTGTATGCATTATACAAAGGACGCGAGACTTGGCTCTTATTTGCCTGCGAGATCGGGAGACGCGATAGCGACGTTGCAGTGCGAACAATGTCGTCGCTTAACGGCGCGCTTCTCTGCAGCCTATACTATTTTCCGCGACGGAACGGAATTATGTTTTATCCGAGACGAGATCCGAGAGCTGAAAAAAAAAATTAAGTGCAGCATGCGAATATTCAATGAAACCGCGGCCATCGCCACTTTTTTCGCCAGTTTTTCTCATCCGCGCATCTCAGTCGAATGCATACAACGCTCGGCGTCATTTGCATAATCACAATAATGATAACTCTGCGTGCGCTCATTAAGTGCGTTACGAGGAAAAACTTAATTCTCCTTTGCAATAAAATTTCCGGATTTTCGTCGTATATTCTCTCGGATTGAATCCTCGCGCGCGGCTCAATAAGTGCAGCCTGAATTTGCAAACGAGAAAACTGCAGCGGCTAATTTTCATCGGCGCTCTCGCGGTGATACCAATTCCTCCGCGCGCGTCCCATAAAGAAGCCAGCATATAACCAACAGCAGCGGCAGTAACAAACTCTCAACCGCTGGCGTAAAAAAGTGCCCTCCTCCTCCTCCTTCTCTTAAAGACTCGGCTACAAAGTAAGCCAGGCGCACACACGTAGCTCAGAAGCATCGAACTCTCGTTCGTTTGGAGTGAGGCCTCGCTCACACAGACATACGCGTGGACGTATAGCAACACACCGATACAGGCAGGGAAAGAGAGAGAGAGAGGCACGTACATATCGGCAGGCGAAATAGCCGGCAATTTGCAGCTTTACGAGTTATTTCACAATGGCTGCAAAGTATAGTAGACGGCGCGCCGGTATTACGCCGCTGCGCCGATCTCGAGAACGTATATTCGTATATGCTGCAGCGCATATATGTGAGCGTGTGTGTGTGTGTGTTAGAAGAACGAACGAGAGCGGAGGATGTGTTTGCCGCACGTCCTAGCACGTGCACATGCACGTAATTCGCGGCGAGGAGTAGAGCGCCCCGGCGTATGCATAAAATATATCTCGCTCAATTTCATTCTTTCCTTTCCGCTCCGTCCGTTTCTACTTTCCTATATAGCTGACTTTTTGCGCAACAGCCCCGCTTGTCGAGAGAAAGAGAGCTGCCACTGTACTCTCGTTTGAATTTATATTGGCGGCCAACAGCAGCGAGCGAGGAATTCTCGAGATAAGAGTATTATTCCGCTGCTGTCATCCTTCGCGTTGCGCTGCATGGCGCTAAAGACTTCGAGCTGAGCGCAGGAGAGCAGGGAGAGTAGGCTATTAATATTTGTATGCCAAGAGCTACATCTTCTTCTCGACCAATAAAACCGGGCTATAATCAAGCAAATGAAAAAAAGCCCTCGCTTAATTACCTCCAGACCAACAACATCAACGTCGTATACACAGAGAAAGAGCGCGTGCTTTTAGCATCGGCGCATAAACTGCAGACTAGAGAGAGAGAGAATAAGACTTTGAATTGGATCATCGTAAACGACTGTGCGAGAGCGAGAGAGGGTGCAAAAAGCGAACGCTCGGCGGACGGAGAGCAAGATTAAAGACCCTGTAAGTACGCCCCCACTGGGGAATGATGGATGCGATATCCTATAGTGGCGCGCCCTTGTTGCACAAGTGGGTGGAGCAAAGCTGCAAAGCGCATTTTTAGCCAAGCGGACAAGAGCGATCTGTTAGCCCTTTACTCGACGACTACTACTGCTACGATATACTGAGATGCGCTCTCAACATATCGAACGCCTTATTTACACGAGATACATATATAGGACGTGCAGCACTTGTCGAAATATTCCAAAGCTTTTGTTCGACGTCCGCCGTTACCGCGAGAGAGCAAGCTCGAAAGCGTGAATAGCCGCGGAATGTTGTCTTTTCATCTGTGTGAAACGAGTTCGATCCCTTTGCGAGTAACTCGTGCTCGGAATCCTTAAGGCACATGCCCGCAGCTGATGTATTATGCACGTACTTATACACATCCTTTTTGTTCCTCTCTCATAGTGTACATTCCGCGAATAGGAGAGTTTTGCGGTTCCTCGCAGTTCCGGCTCCGCGCCCAGCTGCGCGCTTACGAGAGAGTGTAACGGTTTCTTTCTTCAATTTGCCAAATTTACTCCTGTGCGCACACGTTTCATCTTTTATTCATAGTATTTCACGAAACCACACAAAAAATCCCGTATCAATTGGCAATTACACAGGAGCCGCGATCAATTACGCTGCTGCTGCTGCTGCTGGTGCTGCGCAAGTGCAGGAGCGTGTGACTCGCATCACGCTATTTATCCTATAGCGGGACACAATCTAAATGTTAATCCGAAACCACACCTTCCTCCGCAAAAAGTCAAAGGGCTGCTGCAGCGCAGAGGGGAAAAACGCTAACGAGGCGGCGCTCTCCTGCGATATTCTTCAATATTCGGCGTCGATATAATTATCCCGCGTGTGAGAGAGTCGCAATTAGGCCGGACGCCCTCGCTCGTGCGCGTTTATTCGCGTCAAGTTTAGGCTTTAGTGTATAATGGAAAAATTAACAACGCGCGAGGCAGCGAGCGTATTAAAGCATAGAGCGAGCTTAGCTTGTTATTAGAGAAACCCTCGTATTATTCTCAGCTTTCCGGGTTTCCCAGTCATTTGATGCGTAACCTATATACATTTGAGGCTTTTTAACTCGAAAGTTCAATTTTAAAAGATTTACGTCAGAAGCTTATAAAAAAAATGTAAGGAAATGAGCCTCGATAGAGCTTCCAAGACTCTTTTGGAGATGATAAAACCGATCTGAATATTAAAAAAGCTCAAAAATTTATGATTTTTAAAATGTCCTGTCGATGACACTTTGTATATCATGGTATTTACATTAGAAGTATCATTTCTAATGTACGTAACGAAGAGATTCGTGCTGCAAGATTATTTTAGACAATTTTTTTAAAAAGTTAGACTTCACTTAAGGAGGTTCTATCGTATGGAGAAGGTGTCCAGAAAATTATGAAAAAAACATGCATTGTTCTTTAGACTACAAATAATACTACTATAAAATTATTTCTTTTTTATTTTCTATTGCTGGTTAAATTCCAGACAAAAAGTTAGTTAATCATGTGTTTAGTACAAACTTTATAGCAGTGGGAATAGCCAGATATATAACTGCTCTTCACAACAGTTGACATCCGACTGGAAAACGAGGACATAAAAGTACTCGTTTGGTACTCATTGATAACCCAAAGAAAATTATTTAAAGCCGAAACGTTTTAAAAAGTATTCACTGTGAAACAACAAAAGTGTGAATTTGTAACCTCAAATCGTGACTGCTTAGTCATATTAACTATTCGCCGTTATCTCGAAATATATAAATAAGTTCAACAAACATCGCTTACAACACCGTTTTTTTAATACTTGCGATTTTAGACACGATCCGTGCGTTCTTATTAACATATTTTTTCAAATTTGACTTTTTAAACTTCAAAATTCACGCATTCGTAAAGATCGTACACGATAATGAATAGCCAATCACAGAACGAATAGAACGTTTACTATGTCTTTTTTAGAGTAGGATCTTTTGCATAGTGCTTGACTAGTGAATATGCATGGAACCTCCTTGAAGCATAATTATTTACAAATATCCGTTTTTTGTTACTTTTTACGTTCTTGAATTTTTAAAATTTTAAAAACGCATTTATCGTTAAAAGCACACTACAAATTTATTTATAGTGTATAAATCAAAATTGTCCAAGACTAGATAGTGACGAAACACATTATCTCGCATTTCTTGAGGATTTAAGTTGTTTTTGTATTACAAGATTGTACGCTAAACGTACAGAGTTTGTGATATCGACTGCTTTTTATAATGTTTATACAATTCGCAGTTAATTGGAGTCTTACAAATGCAGTTTGTAAAATGTTTAATAAATGTTCGAAAAAGCGTTTCATCCGTGCTCAAGTGTTAGTTAACATCATAAACTTGTTTGTAGCCCTTACAGAAGTAAGTAAGTAAGTAAGTAAATAATTTGTTTCTGGTAGCCAAAAAAAATTGTACATCACAATATCTAAATATCACACATTAATATAATATTGCATCTTAAATCACAGATTTCGTTGACAGTCGCATGGTATATAGTGTAAAGCCTAAACATACATCACACACAGATACATAACACAAA
>UCOJ01002441.1:0-11803 GCA_900474305.1 Cecidostiba fungosa
GATAGTGTGTGTGTGTGTGTGTGTGTGTTTGTGTGTGTAACTGATGTGTAAAGCACCAAATAATGATTTGCGAACTGAGCGATTATTTGAAAGTTCGGTAATAGATGGGGTGTAGGATAATTTTTTTAAATTTCTGCATCGATTTTTACGAACGACTTGAAGTTTATGCAGATGGCAGATTTGAAATATTCCATTAGGCACTTTCTAAAAGTTCATCTGGAACTTTTTTGGTTTCGAGTAGGTTGTGAATTTAATGCACTTCGTATAAAGTTGAAATATTAACTCGAAATCTAGTGAACGCGAAAAGCAATTCAGACTTTAATAGAATAATGTGGTCGTCGTGATAAAGTTTATTAGATTATGGATCTTCTAAAATATGTCAAGACTTTATATAAACAGTCGACCGTAAACTGGTTTTCTTTAAATAATCTTTATACCGAGCGTTACTATTTATCATGCGCAAAAGCATTTTTTGTTCAATTTTTTTAAATCTTGCTAAAATCTTTGATCCTCTAATAACTATTACTTCCTCTTTATGTTTCAGGTGAGTAACAGACTTTTCTCTTCCACACCATGGTACTTCGTGAGTCAAATATCATTACATTTTAAATCTTTCATAACCAAAACGGGCTTTCCAAATAACTCATTACGGCCGTTTACAAACTAAACCCCAAATTTTCGCAAGCACACACCTTTCATTCAACCCACAGTCTCAACTGTGATAACTCGCGCAAACGAAAATTATTCCACCAACTAATTCTCTCTCTCTCCCACACAACCACATAATTCGCCGTCTCCTTTTTACCAAGTTTCTGAAGCTCGTTCTAAAATGAAACCGTCGCCACAAAGGCTTAATGCGAAATCCCCCGCCGGCGACACACACGTATTATATAATACGCATATGGCGAAATCTAAAAAAATAATGCACTTTCGGGGCTCACAGTATCTCGAGAATTTTTTTTTAAATCTTCTAAAATTAAAAAAAAGCGTCGATGAACAATGGAATTCGACCGTAGGATGTTTTTTGATAGACATATATTACGGGTTTTTATATATGAATCAAGTAAAGTGGTTTTACTGCGCAGATCATAACTTTGCACCTAAAAGACGAAACACATTTTTCATAAAAGAAAATAAAAGTAGAGGAAGAAACCTTCAATTTGAAAAAAATCATCAAAAATTGATGTTCCGGTATAAAGTTATGAGCATTTGAAGGTACAGTAAAAATTATTCGAAAATTTCAGATTTTGCAGAAAAATGAGCAAATCTCTTTTATCCCATTATTTCAATTGATCATAATTTTGCACAGAAGCATCAATTATTGATGATGATTTTCTTTTAAAATTTAAGTTTTTTCCTCTACTTTTATTTTCTTTTATGAAAAATATGTTTCGACGTTAAGGCGCAAACCTACTATCTCCGCAGTAAGGCCATACTTTTTTTGCTTAACCGCAATTTATTATATGCCTACAAAAAATGTACTACGGTCGATTTTCATTATTGATCGACATTTTTCTTCATTTTTTAGCACATACAAAACAAGATAAAAACGATCCCGAAGCCAAAGATTAAAAAAAATATTCGAAATTCTGAAAGCCCCAAAAGTACATTTTTTAAAAAGATTTCGTCATATGCATACAGCATCAGCAGAAGTCGGTATAATCCAACAAAGGTAAACTGACCTTACGCTGAGCCTCGATCTCGCGAACTCTGCAATCGTAATGCCGGCTCGGTGTGATCCTGCAGCCAGGACTCGTCGTAGTAGTAGCTACCTCGACGAGCTTACGCAATGCCTCAGGGCTCGTCTGCCTGGCCCTCCATACCGCCACCGCTGGTACAGTACATTCGAGCATCTGCAAGGACGAGAGTGTTCTCTGTAGTATATATACGTGGTGACGACGTCGAGCAGCTTTTTTACGAGCCGCTCGCTTTTTATTGAGTCGTATAAAGAGGAAAGCCCTTCTATGGCCCTCGATCAATTTTCCGGCCGCCGGCGTATGATGTGTATAAATACATAGGCGGTTCTCTCTCTCTCTCTTAATAGAATTATATATTTTTACGAGCGTGTTGTGCGCACCCTTGTCTTCTCTTTTTCTTTCCCTCGAGATAATATTGTGTACTCGAGATTCGCTTGCTTGCGCTATATTGTGTCTTGGAACCGAGAATGAAGATCTATTCGAGTGGATGTGGCCGATTTAATTAGGCTAATTCGCGTTGATATAGAAACTTTGATAGCCGCCTCCGTAAGCTCGGCTATAAGTTTACGAGGATGCGAGTCCGGATATATATATACGTTTTATGGTTAATTAGAATTTGTTGAATAATTAGTCTTGTTCTCGTAATGACGAAAATAAACAAACCTCGAGTTAACTATCGCTTTAATACGTAGTAGTGCACTGCTGTATATATATACGAACTGTAATTAATGATCAAGTGACCGAGTCGAACTTGCCGGATAACGCGTCGAAGCGCGACGTTAATAATTAACTCTCTCTTGGCGGTACAAGTTTGTTGAAACAATTTTCGAACGATTCACGGCTTAATTTTACATATAAATCAGTCAAGCGTATATAATAAAACTCGCGTATACTTCAGTACTTGAATAGAGTACAATACAAAAGTATCGCCCTATAACCTTTCTAAACTTTGCAAAAGACTCGATTCAAGAGCTTTCGCGAAAGATTTTCTAACCAGAAGAAATTTCTTTGGCACTTCACACAAAAGAGGATCTACGGCATTGTCTGCTGTATTATACGTTTTTTTTTCTCTCTACAGAAAGAAGGTGTATACTGTTTATGTCGGTACTTTGCGCGAATCAGTATTGATTGAGCGCTTCATTCTACTCGCGATAATCCAAAGGCGTTGAAGCTTTTTATTTCCACGATATAACTAGAAGATTTTTTTTATCTCGCGCCTCAATAGCTCCACAAAAAGTCTTTGATCGATTCGAAAAAAAATAACACGTATATCCAAACAAGCCGAAATCTACTGTTTATGTGTGCGAGTGTATGTGTGTGTTTCCGGATCTCCATTTCGTTTTTCCGAGAGCTGCAGTAGCCGAAAAACAAACTGGAAAAAAGGAGCCGTCAGAAATAACTCGAACGCACCGAAAGAGAGAAATAACGGGGGTGTATTTTTTAGCCGTTCTCCTGATGCAAACAAAGCAGCGCCGACAGAAGCAAACAACAAATATTTGCGCGAATATATATATATATATAGCGCGCACGCTGATATAAAAGCGCGTCTTAATAAATAACGAGACAGAGGCCGTCTATCATTCAAGCGCACTCTTGCAGTGCGACTAGCCTGATATTCCTACGAGACACATCTCGGCGAAACAAGACCCGAGCGAGTATCTCTCCCTTGTAAATACGTAAGCATCTCGTCGCCTCAGGAGAGAGAGACTCTACACAAAGCTCGTGTATATATATATAGCTGCAGTCGCGTATATATAGAGTGAGAGAGAGAGAGAGAGAGAGAATAAAGAGAGGACGAACCTGGAGGCGCTGGGAGAGGTGTCCCTCCCGTAGCTCGAGCCGTTCGTTCTTCAGCTCGTGCTTTCCAATCAGCTCTTTGATGCGGCTTTGACAGCGGCGGCGGGAATCCGTGCAGCGGCGCGCCGGTAGCCGATTACTCTCGCGCGAGCGGCTCCTGATGCTCACCGAGGACAGCTGCGCGCCGCCACCGTCGCCGCTCGCCACTTTCGAGAGCGTCGACCTTTCCACCGACGCTTCTTCTTCCAGCCTCACGAGCTTTTCATCCTCTGATGCTGTTGCGCTGCTGCTCGCGGCGAGTTGTTCTTCCTCCTGCTGCTGCTGCGGCTGCTGCTGCTCTTCTTCGATGTCCATTTTTCCATGCGCATAGCTGATGCGATCGGTGAAGGGTTCGTATGCTCACGCTGGGGAAGTAATGCGTAGGGATGGCTCAGTCGAGGCTTTCTTTTTTCTAAATTTTATACTCGATGATTTTTTTTCTTCTATTTATTAATAATGCTTGTAACGAGTTTGTTTTAGCAATTATTCATCGTTTGAACACCTATACTGTATGTATTTTTTTTTTTTTGACGAGCAACGCTTGGCGCTTTTTTCACGGAAGTTTTATTTCCGCGCTTTTTAAACAAAAACGATATGCCAAAGGGATCGCATTTTTTAAATCGACGGTTGCGTGCCTGTACCAGCATCCGATGCAGAATGAAGTAAATGTTTACACTGTTTATGTGCTAGTCGGTCTGTATAGGGGATGATATTTATCACAACGAAATTTTCTCGTGTTTTATAAAATTCGTTTTTACCTCTATTACGGGTATAGTAAACATTGAAAAAATAGTGTAATCGTCCAAGCGAACCGGACTACGAAACTCTCGAAAGTCAAGCAACATAACCGTCAAATTGCAATTAGGTTAGCTGAAAGTATAGTGACAAATATTATGCACTCTGTAGTTACAACTTGGCTCCTTGACTTTGTAACTCAAGCAAACTAAAACCTTCGAAACTTTCCCGGAGGTATGCAAAGTACGTACTTGTATCCTCGCGAATTTTCATTGCAATTCAGATCTTCCAGGCTCTCTTCTCCCCTTTCAGGCTTTCGAAATTGTCGAACAATCCTTAAAACTGATGCTAATTGCAGAAAATATCTCTAATTGTAGCTTGCTGAAGAGTTCACTTATTTCGAGGCAAATATTTATTGCAAAGTCTAATTTTACGCGCAAGGATTTTGAAAGACTTTGTGGAGAAAACACACTGAAAATTTAGCGCAGCCAACCTCGAAATGTTTCAAGTAGTAAAAGGCTGGAACGCGACAGACGCCCGAGAGCCGTGAAGCTAGCGACTAGTGTTTGTTTATTTCAAGTTTATCCAGAGCTATATCGAATATGCATTACGTCGTACTTAATTTGTACCTCGAACAGTAATTTCGACGTGGCCTTTGATTCCTGCACAATGAATTTCCAATTACAATAGAATTAATGCAGAGCATTGTCGTCGAGTGTATCAAACACGAATCAAATTTTACATCAATCGCAGAACAGACTGTAACCGTGATTCTGTCGGGTCACATCACATCAAGCTTTATATAATTACTCTCCCTCAAATTGATAATTACGATCGAGCTGCATCGAGATTAATCTCTAAACGCTCACGAACATATTCTTTATTCAAAGCCATAATCAGAGTTATCAGCGCAGAGACTAGAAACATTAAAGCAGTCAACAATTAGCAGAGATACACACGCATCTATTCTATATCGCGTTAATTAATTTCGCCCCATTTAAATTCTCCTTGGAGACAGAACTCCCGGGAAAAGCTGCAACGAGCCTGTGCACCTACGCTTTCGCTCTCTCTTCTGCGCGCGCGTGACACCACTAATAGAAGCTTAATTACGTCGCGTGAGTCGTCGCTGCGCGCAAGAAAATGATAAAAACAGAATAATGCTTTGCGCAAGCTCAAGCACTTATCTAACGGTGCGAAAAGAAATAATTCACGGCTCGTCGTCATCCGGTTCTCGATGCTGGTCACGAGTTCGCGACCATTAGCCGAGAGAAAAACATATATATATATATATATATAGGCGCCATTACCGCAGCTCTAAGCGCATTCGTCATTAGGATGACGCCGGAAGTACTTAAGGCGCTTTAAAATTAGATGCGCATGCAGCGAGTCTGACACACGTGCGTTATTTATAACAATACTATTTCATAGTTGCAGATGCGTGCAGATGTGATGCACGCTTGCGAGTTAGCTTTGTATACGTCCTGCGATGCCGCCAAATCACATGGCCTGTGTAGCGCTGAATTTTTTAATTGATCATTTTTTATTAACGGCAATGTTGATGCTTGCTCTCTCTCGCTCTCTCGCTCTTCTTAATTATTTTTTCTGACCACCATGCAATTAACAGATATACTTTCTTGAAAACAAGGATAAGCACCGACATGCACATTTGGCTAGTAATAGTGGTAAACAGGGCTAATTTTCATTTTTTAAAGGGACGTACTTTATCGGATTTGTAAAACGAGGTGAACAAGTTTGTTATCCCCTCGCTATTTACAAACAAATTGCATTGATGAGATTACAAAGTTAGTTCGTTGAAATGTTACGTTTTCGCGAGTAAACAGATAATTACCGTTATTCAGCTGGTGCACGTTGGAAAAGCTCAGCTTTTCCAATCCCGTTCGGATTGTTAGAGCTGTTCGCAGAGTTTCTACGAATATCGATAATAATTTTGCTTTGGTTGAACTTTTTTTTTTCACGTTCGTTTTTTGTATCGAAATACACATACGTTCGATAAAGCAAACACGATGTCCCAGGGGATAAATGCCATAGATACATGTTCACTTGTTAAATACGTACAGACAATTATAAGTATAACTTGTGTGGACAATAGAAAATTGCATGCACTGTGACGTGTTTTTTTTTTGTTTTGTTTTCGACTAATTGACTTTTGTGAATCAACTTTATCTCGGAATAGAAGTTGTAACTGTATTCCATACTTCTATTCGATTTCACGTGTATTCGTGTTATTTCTGTTTGTTACTCTTTTTTTCGAAAAGTTTTGTTTCGGATCAATACGTGCGTTCGTTCTAGTTTATTCCCGGGTAACCAGTAGATACGATTGTTTGAATAGTTATTGAATAAAGAAGGAGGATGAAGGATAAATGTCTGTACGATATAACATCTTTTGTTTTCAATCAATAACGTAGCAAAACATATTTTTCCTTTACCGTATATTATACTTGAAATAAATGAGGATTTCTTTTCTTATTTGATACTGATTCAATAGGATTCCTTTCAGAGTAAGAAAAAAAATTAAGAATCTTTTATTCCATCTAGCTATTATATCGAGATAAAGGAAGATTTTCTTTAGAGTTAGTAAATTGATAGCTACACGCGTTTTTTGAAACATCTTATACTTTTGAAAATTAATGGTTAGCTACGATAAAAGAATATTCTCATATTTGTCTAACATAGTTGAATAACGTGAAAATCGAAGGCATAACGGTATAACAGCAAAAATGCTTCAAGACGACGTACTCGATAGGAAATTCGTTTACAGGATACTTTGGAATCCGTGCTGGCAAGGAAAGACGAGACGACGAAATGTAATTACATGATCGACCGAGCTTACCTAAACTGCGGTTCGATTTAATGATACTTGCGAGCTAGCATTTCCGAGAGAAATCATATTTCTCAATTTTCCATTATGCTTGAAAGAAAATCAAACACAAACTTAGTTTACTTTTAAAAGGTTTTGCAATAACAGCTTCAAGTTTAACGGCCTGTTCTATGGCATTTACGGGGAAACAAGATTCTTCTTTTTTGCTTTGTTTTAATCTGGTATCAGGGAGGTGAAATTGTTTACGTAGGATTTTACAATTTTTATATTTTAAAATATCTATACAGAAAATAAGGAGAAATAAAATTTTCCAATTAATTATTTTTGAAATTAAAAATGATATTTTTTTGCGCATAATAATGAGATCATAAGCTTTATATTCTTGACATTACACTTTCGACTCCACTTTATTGCATTCGAATAAAAATATCGCGCTATAAAATGAAAATTATACCATTTTAAGGAAGAAAGAGATCACGAAGTTACTACAAGAATGGAGATTGCATTTCAATAAAAGAAAGCGTAGCAGAAAAATTGAAAGTCAGTCGCTTTTTTAAAACTCCCGATCTAGCAAAATCCAGCGTGCTCCCTTTTATTCCACGGTCTCTTGATAATCCTCGAAAAGTACGCAAACTGTAACAAATATTTTACAATTAATATTTACATCTTTATTTGATCGATATTACGCCTCAAAAACACATAAGTATTATTCAAACAACAAAGTTTACTTTTTGAAAGTTAGAAAATAATAATATTGATGCACAAACTAAACTAATTATAACGCAAACAATGATTTTATTTATCATATCCACTAATCTAATTTGAATCGACAAACAACCAAAAACCGGCTATCACCTTTTTAAAAGATAATAAAATCAAAGAATATATAAATTTAGAAATTCGCGGTTCTTAAATCTAAAAACCAGCCGACTAATCTCGCTCACGTACTAAATGCTTCACAACAAAAGAGAGGCTTACACACTGAACCACCCATTTTTCGTTAACTCGAATTTACCGTCAATCTTACTCAAAATCTTAAGACAAAAATTCGTTACATGTTAAACTGACCAATCTCATCCACAGCTTGAATAGTCAATCTTAGCGCTGGACGCGTAGTTGCACAACACCCAATGCTCCATACGAAACAACAATAATTAAGCACCTCCATTACTACTGACCCACAATGATTAACCAGAAAATACTCGATCGAGCAAGCACAAAGATACATGTACAGCCCAGAATCGGGCAACCGTAAAAAAAAATCGACGAAGACGCGACTGGGGGGTGTGCGCTTGGCCGGAATTTCGTGTTCTCGAATCGATCGAAGCGCAGCAATTATATCGATTCATGCGCACTGATTGACGATGCAGCACAGCCTCGCGGGACGATGACGAATGGCTCTTCCCCCCCATTGAGCGATTCTATACACTTCGAAGACATAAATTCATATGACCGTGAATCGGCGAACAATACGCGCAGTTCTCATTAGTAGAGGCCGGCAACATAAGAAGTAATACCAGCTAGATATGTATACACACGTGTGCTAGCCTGGATTTGCTTGAAGAGAGAGAGAGAGCAGGAATGAAAAAGAAAGCCGAAGAATCGATTTCTATTATCCGGCCTTCGCTCGGACTTTTCCATTTATCGTGCTGGCGGCTCTTCTTTTTCTTCTTCCAGCAATTTCTATTTCACCTGCCTTTTCTTCGCTTCGCTCCCTTAGCTCCCCTCATATATCTGTCTCAGTGTCTCTCCCGCTCTCTATCCCTCCTTTCTTTTTTAATTCAAGCAATTTCGGTGGGGATTTGCCGGATGACGAGCTAGATTCTCCGTCTTCTCTTCCCTAAGCCAGATATGCCTGTGGAAGTAATGCTTACAACTTGCTATTGTCATCTTTGTCACTGCCTTGAAAAGCTGCACCTCTATACAACTCCTTCGCTCGGAATCAGTTATTAGATTAACTCTCTGTATGAAGGACTGTTTAACGCACGACTTTCGATTGTAAATGTCGATCGAATAAAGCGATCGGGTAATCATAATATATCCTATGCGGAATCAGATCTCTATAGATGCAATTAAAAGTTAGCTGCAGCTGCTCTGTGTAAAGTGCAATATACATACAGCTGACACCTGGGAATTAGAGGGCTTGGCTGTACCTGTATAACTCTTGGTTGGAGCAACTGCTAGGCGGATTTGAACATGAGGATATAATTGTTGACACCCTTTACTTTCGTGTATATCACATCACCGTACATTGCCATACCACTCGGACGTTAAAACGTACATATAGGGAGAGGACACTTTCACGAGATGAGAAATCGCAAACGACACCACCGGTGTATTGTTCAGTGAAAAATAATAATTCAAAGACTGCGAAAATCCATCTGCTCGAGCACTTTATCATCATTGCATTACACCCAGAAGAGATCGTACAGCCTTTCTCACCTGGAACCTGGAACAGCTCATCTCCCCCCTTTCAGCAAGCATCTCTCGACTCGTTTTTCTTTTCATTTCGTATTCACAAAGGACGTATATAGCAGCTGCCGGAGTGCAGGTCCAAGACGTCGTTAAAATGCACAGCCTCTGGCGAGGCGCTGTGAAGTCCGGGCTTCGCTGATTGATATTCCATAAATAATAAGCGCCCCGGCCGAGGATCGTTATTTCGGACAACGACGGCTCGGAAAGGCGACTCCGGAAGATCGTCCCTCTGAAATGATCTCGAAGATGGGGCCATTACTGTTATTACTCGGGTTATCATTGGCTCGAGAGCACTGCGGGAAGCAGCTGGAACGAGATTCTTTTCCTTTGGTTATATTCACAGGGGGATAAGCGCGCTCGATTTACTTCCACTTGGGTTTTTTTCGATCGTTGCTGATTCGAAACACTTATACTAGATTTACTTCGTATGTATGTGTGTGTAGTTGGAAGCGCCAGTGTCTTTTTATTATTGACGATTAAATCTAAGTTTTTTGAGTTTGATTTGTTCTACTCAAAATTGAGAGCGTCACACCTGATGGATATTGATATTTTAATTAATATTTGTTGTCGACGTACGGAGATTAAATTTTTACGCTTTATTTCCGCAGCGTTGTTTTTCAATAAAGTTTTAATTAAAATACCTCTTGATGTTGCTGAAAGCGCGATGAAAGCTCGTTGATGTAAAATTATTATGGTAAATAAATTTGTTTGATGATGTCATGACAATTTCAAGTAACGTCTGTATATATTCAGTTACATTTATGGTGTTACATTTCAACGTCGCAAACGCTATAACGACAAAAGTATAATACCGGTAACATTGAATGATTGCCGTGATTTTAATGTTTGATCCGCTGATGAAATTTGCGGACTATCAGAGCATGCATAATATATCGAGTAAACCAATAAAGCTTATCGGGAGCTACACACGTATGTACACCTGATAGACCAGTTCCTCCGCAACTCGTTCCAATTTTAACCTATAATAATATTATATAACACGCGCACACGCACCGCAAAATTCAAATTCTTCGCATCTCGCAAACCGAGCCACCTATATACACAATATATATATCTGCAACTCTCATATATATTTCAAAGAGGACTATCGACGAGTCGAGCTAAAAGATAATGTTGTTATCGGAGGCTCGCGCGCGCGCGCATGTTGGGTTTTTGAACTCGAGAAAATCGATTCGCTTAAAATATTCACGTTACCAACGCTAATGTTCCCTTCATTGCGCGCTGGCGTTAAGTACAAAATTAGTATCGGGGAAAAAAAAATCAATACGTGAAAGCCACACACGGGCTTTGATGCTTAAGAGTATATATACGTCAATGTCGTAGTATACGACGAGAGAGAGAGAGAGAGGGGTTGATAATTCTTCGTGATTACTCGCTCGCGCTACTGCTGCAGCAGCACACATACGCGCGAGTTTATCGCAAGAGGGAGATATGCATTTTACGGTCAACGGCGAATTGGTGTTAAGTACTTGCGAATAAGAAGATGAAGTTAAATCAGTAGATTGATGGCTTGCGCGCGACAAGTAATGCGAAAGGGATTGATTAGGAACTATATATAGCACGTGCAAGCGTATTTAGAGCTTGTTAGAGACAGGCTAGTTTTGCAGGTCAAGTATGCTGGGTAAATTAGCGCCAGGAATTTTTATGCGTCGTCTATTGATGGGATCGATCTATACGATGTATTCGTGTACGCGATCATGGCCATTTCTAGACACAAAAGAGTCTATGCTTGGCGAGCTTTACTCACAAAGTCGATTAGCGAAAACACTGGACGGAGAAAGTTTTTAAACTCAAGTTTGTAGCGAGAGGCTTGATAATAAGGAACACAATCGACCACTTTTACACTAGTTCGTGGCTCTTAGCCATTGTTTAAGTATATATGTAAAGTCTTGAGCATATATAATAGCTTTTACTAATTAATAATTAATATACACTCGAGCAAAGTTTTACAAAGCAAGCCGGTGGAAATATTCAAAGAAATTGCTTAGTAAAAAAAAAATAAATAAATCTAACTTAACGGAGAGTTTAGTGTAAGTTTGAACTTTTTGGTTTTTTAATATTTTTATTTCAGAATTTTCTCTGTTTTACTTACAAGATTTGAATAGATTATTTTTCAATGATAGTTATTGGAGATAAGGGAGATGCGCCCAGTATGGAACTACATAGCGTTTTGAAAAATTGGCTGAACTCGGGTATATAG
>UCOJ01002442.1:0-11824 GCA_900474305.1 Cecidostiba fungosa
AGTCTCGTTGTGAAATTAAGCCGGAAAGTCGTAGTCGTGAAAGCCTGGCGCCTAACAAATTCGGTTTTCGCGAGATTTAATGCTTGTAGATATACCAAAAATCGACAACATTACAAATTCATATTTTTCTTTTCATACAGAAATTCTAAATCTATTGTAATATAATTCATAACTTCATAACTCAATAGAGAAGATTTTTGTTTACATGTTTTGCAATACACAATTTTTTGTACAAAATTCTGATCCAAAATTGAACCTAAATCCTGCAATCCAATGTTGTAAAAATCGATGGCAGCTATGTCACACGTATAAACAAAACAGTTTTCCTTCCATCCACAAGGACATTGTGAAACTTGTACAAAGCTAGGAATTACATTCATTAAGCATGAAAATAGAGATGTTACGTTATCCTGACAATCGATATTAACTTTGTTAGAATTTCTTTCTAAATTTTCATAAATTCTATACAAAATACTTGCTCTACTGCTGTAAAATGTTTGTAGGTCAAACAAATACTCTGAATCACAATATTCAACTATTGCATGCAAAAATCCAGTAGGCGGTTCCATTTCAAGTTGGACATTAATTAATTTTTTAAAATTAATATTTTTGAGGTACCTTGCAATCATTTCAAATATGCTGTCAAAAGGACACGTATTTCTAAAACTCAAATATTTTACAGAACCATCTATGAAGTATGATCTGTTGGATACAACATTACCATTTCTTACTACTTTTCTTTCTGCAAAGTATTCTACATTTTCTTGAATACTACTGTAGTGGTTGTAGTTCTGCTTTAATGATTTAAGTATTGAATTACTCGATGATTCTTCATCATATTTTATTGGTGATGATGTTGCTGAAGTAAGTAATTTATACGTGTCTAGACCATAAGCAATAGTATCCGATACTTGTGGCATAAATTGATCTTCAAAATACATGCTATCTTCAATACCGTTGAAAATTTGTCTATTATGAAACTCTAATTCACAATCAACAGAAGATTTTTGTGACATGAGCATATTTTCTGAATTTTCTTCTATATCAATTTCATTGGATATTTGCAATTTTTCTAAATCTATATCTAGTGTGTACACTTCGTCGAATACACTTTTTTTTTACTTATGTCAGTAATTGTCAGCTTAGTAAATCCAAAATTAATCAATGCATCAATTCTCGTTTTTTCTTTCAGCAAAAACTTTTGAGCAATGATAGGATTAGCTATCACAGCTTTTCTCCATTTAAAAAACGTTTCTGATCTAGTTGAAGTTGCAACAATGTTCGGAGATTGAAAAAGATTTTTCATCACATTTGTCCACGATGGGAAAGTGGTACATAAATTTTTGAATGGTTTTGTGAATTCTTTACAATAATAAAAATTAGGCTGAATGCTCATTTCTTCACTTTGTGGACATAACTCAACAGCTTTTTGAAAAAGATTATTAACAAATGAAATTAAGCTATTATCGCTTGCATCAGCTGCACCTTTTTTAGATTCTTTTCCCTCCTTGTTATTTTCATCGATTGCAGAAGATTCCAAGTTGCTAGCATCAGCATTAAATTTATTTAGTTGTTGTTGATAGGTCTTAAAAATGTTTATTAAGTTTTCCTTTTTCTCATAGCAAATATATGTCTTTTTCCATCGAAACGCTATTGCTTACTATAATGACGGACTCAACAATATCTATAAATTGTTCCAGTGTCTCTACTTGCGTGAGATAGCCTACACTTCGTAGATAGAAATCTATAATGCTTGAATCAATTTTATCAAAACACTCCCAATGTCTGACAGTATTCAACAAGTGGGCAACATCTAGTCTACAAAAGCATTTTGGTATATAAACATCATTGTTATTTAATAATAATTCATAGCAGCATAAATTATAATTTTTAAATGTCATATTATTAAATGCTAAGCAACAGGCGTTCTGAAGAGTTAGTGAACCATCCGTCACAATTTCTTTTGGAATGCTTGCTCCACTGTCAATCCATTGTTCAAATAGTTCTAAAATTATAGGTACATGATGATTTGACAAAAGAGCCTGTAACAAAGGGATGATTTTCCCTTCGAATCCAACCACAAGCACATAATAGAATACAGGCTTACTTTTATCAATATCTTTATAAAATGAATACTTTTTCACTAAACTACCTGTAGCATCGAATGACAAAGGCAATCTCTTATCTTGTAACAAATTCCACAATTCTACTTGTCTTTTACTCCAATAAAAAATTTTAAAGGGATCTAAATCTAATTTTTTTACATAACAGCAATTTAAAAATTGACTGTTAGTAATGGATTGTTTTTTATATTGACTGTAGCCTAACAAGTCATTTACTGCTTCTTGATGAAGTTTTCTGCACACTGCAGAAGTGTTGAGATGTGGTGGCTCATAATCAGTGCTTAAATTAGCGAGTTGCTGCTCTCTATACTCAGTTGGAGTCATCGTTGATATGGTTTTTTTTGCTTTTATTCTACTTTTACCCGACAACTTATATTTTCTCTCGTGAATAATAGACTGTGTTGCTAAACATCTAATATTAATTTGCATATTTTCTTCATCTATTTGTTGTCCTTTACCAAAAATTTCATTTTTACACTCCGAACACTGACCACTCATTTTGAATTCCTCAACAACTAATATGTAGGCATTAGGTAAACTGAATGCACAAGGTATATGTTCAGCATTCCATATTGCACGCCTTACATAATTTCGCCAGTCATGACTAAACTGTTTCTCACTCCAGCTAACAATTATTTTATTTATTGGTAATATTATATCGAATGATATTTTTGGGCAACCAGCTATATGAATTGGAGGCTTCAATTGCATATCAGGTTCATAGTCCTCATCGTCATTCATAATTTTTTGAAGTGAATTTTTAGCCGTAATCTTAAAATACTTTTCAAGTTCTTCTCTACACTTATGTCGATTGTTGTAGACATATAAATACAAAGAACATGAAGACATTTTCAGCTTCAATGATTTTCTAATTTCTTCCCAAATTGGATCCGTAATTTTTATCAAGTTTCCTTTGTTGTCGAATATTTGCCATTCTTTCAATTTAGCATACAAATATTCCGGAGGTACTTCTGGGTCACGAGGCATTTTGTTGAAACCTGCAAAATATTTTTCATAATTAACTTTAGTTTTCAAAATCTCTATATCTAAAAATGCTTTATTCAAAAATATAAACGTGCGAACTCGGTAGTTTTCTAAATGTGAAATTGTCTTGAAGGCGTACAAAAAACAACGAAGTTATGAGAATTAGAAAAGTAGGTAGTTAGTTATTAGCAATAATTGTCATTTTTAGCTCGTGTTTAGTTGCAATAAGTCTGCAAGCTCGTGTTTAGTTGCAATAATACTCTACTGCTAAGACTGTCAACTGTTTGCAGATTCCGGCATACATATACTCATAACCTATATACGATGAGTGGAGAATATGCATTATTCTGGGAATTCAAAAGCCGTTACCGATTCTTCTTATACCGACATGTAATAAGTAGTATCAGAAAATAACAATAGAATTTGATTGAAATAGAAGTGTATTTACTAAAATAAAGACTAAAGAGTCAGCAAGTGTAATTTTATACCAAGTTTGCAAATAATTGTCACTAAAAAAAACATCGTTTTTTACAATATTTTATTTGTATTAAGAAAAACAATTGTATGAAAGAAAAACGCAACTCCAACAAAACATTATGGGAAAACGTGGTCCGAAGAATACGATTTCTCATGAAGAGAAAGTACATGAGCTGCAGAATCATGATATTTTTTACGAAGATGGAAAACTTAAAAAAGAATCTGATCCTGTATGGCAAAGTATTTGTGAAAATTTGGAAAATGGAGATGAATCGAGGAAAATTACTGTGCGAAATATCCACACATATGTATCACAAAATAGAAACAATGTAATACAGGATATACAAAAAAATGTTGGAAATCAATCATCACAATTAACATCTGAAAAAGATGTTACAGAAGAGATTGACGTTGAAAAAAAATTATTACAAATAAAAAATAATGCACTGCTCAAACCAATTATCAGAAATTTATCCACTTATCCCTTCACAGTTTTTTATTGGACCTATGATGCTCTTGATTTAGCATATAATTTCAAAGAAGATATATTTTTCTTTGGTATTATTGGATCACAATGCCAACCTTTCATCGCACCGGATAAGTCTGCTAGCCAGAAGATACTTTTATTCACAATGGGAATAAACGCATTTGATAAATATATTCCAATTTGTGAATTTCTATCAGATATAAATTCTGTTTCTTTGCTCAAGAGATTTTTCCATGAGTGCTTGCGAAGTGGCTTGAAAGTACCGACCAAATTGACCATTGATCATTATTGGAATCATATCATAAGTGTCAATTCAGTTTTTAATGTTAATCTATCTTTAGAAAATTATTTAACTATGTGCTATCAGAATTTGGTTAGAAAGAATCAAGAACTGCCACAATGTCTTATCGTAACAGATCTTAAACTATTACTTATAAAAGTCAAGAATTGGGAATGTTTGTCTACTATAGCATTACAAACAGTAAAGAAATTTTTTCTTTATTGTATAGTTGTATTAAGTTATCAAGATAATGTACTAGATTTTCAAAATGTCCTAAGAAAAATATTTGCCATTGCATATAGTAAATATCAAAATCAAAATACTGATATTTTCATAGAGTTCATTATGACCGAAATAAAAAACAAACAAATTAACTCTAGCTACGATAACAATTATTTTGAAGAGACAGAGAATTACTACAAAAACTTTATAAATCTTGAAACAACCGAAAAACTTAATTATATGAATTGTACTATGATAACAAACTTCGTAACAAACATTTTTGCCGAGTCAAAACAGTATATTAGTCAAGAAGGAGGAACTGAAAGAAATGCATATTATAATGACAAATTTTGTCTCAGTCTTATTAAATTATGTATTCAGTTTCCATTGTGGACAAGGATTATGGTTAAACTACAAGAATCAAAAGGCATTTCCACATTGAAAGATCACGAAAAAGATTTACAAAAATATCTTATCGAGTCATGCAGTGATTTAAAATTGACAGCAGATAATTATTTATTGTATAGTATTGAATACAATGAGTCAAAAATAGTATATGCTCGAAACTCTTTAAAAACTAATATAATAAAAAGAAGAAATGATGTACTCGATGACACATATCTATATTATGAAGAAAATTGGAAAGGATTGAATCCGAGTGAAAATAGGAGTGAAGAAAGTGATGTTTCTGACAGCGAATCTAGTCATGATTCAGATAGCAATAGTATTGTTGGTGAAGATGATGTTTTAATAGCAAGCTTGCACGACATAGATAGCACAGGCATCAGTGATATCATTGAATCTATTTGTGAGAAACTCAGTGAAACAAAATGTGAAACTGAACAAAATATAGAAAAAAATATCTCATCACCGATAAGCATTACAAATCAAGCATCGGATGCTGTAGAAGTTGCTGATACAATGGCTCCCAAAAGAGGAAAGTATCTTTGCCCTTGCCCAGAAATAGAATTATTACATCAGAAACCTGTACAAAATAAAAAAAATCAGTCTAAACATTCAAAAATAAAACAGCGCAAGCTCATACACAATGCTAATATTTATCCACCAAGAAAAGTCAATAAAAAATCAGTGATTGTAATATCTTCAAGTTTTGTGGACTGTATTATAGAAATATTATGTACAGTTTATACATTGGTCCAAAAATTCAAAGTATTTGTCGACAATCCTGAAACTGCAGTCCAAGAAATAAATACAGAATTTTTGCATATACTTCAGGAATACGTAGTAAATTTAAATCTAACATCTCTATATAAAGCAAGGGTTAAATTTATTGCAAAAATATGTCAAGCAGACGACAATAAATTAAGTTGGAATGAGACTGTTGGAGAATTTTACAGGAAAGTCATGTTTCCAAACATTTTGATGAAATTCCACTGTACTACCTGTAATATAGATTCCTATCAACATTGCAATCTCATAAAGTTACCGTATGAACAATTATTACATGATAATTTAATAATAAACTTAACATCACAATCAGGTGGTCGATGTGAAATTTGTAAACAAAGTAACGCTTTAACAGAGATACAAGTGAAATATTTGTTATGTTTTGATGTAGAAAATACTTCCAATGATGCAATAAATTTAAATGAAATCCAAGCAGAATTAAAACTAAGTCAACAAACATTGATTTTAATGGGTGTAATTGGTTTTCAAGAGCCTATACAAACACAAAAACTACGACACTATATTGCTTATTCCAGAAATTTTAATGGATCCTGGCTTAAATATGATAATGCACAATCAAAAATTTCACGCTTACAAAAAGAAGAATTCAATATAAAAATAGCCTTGGTGATATATGTAACATATGACTGAAACTACACAGAATTTGAAATCACTTGTAAATCTATTTTAACTTTACCTCATAAACATGTTTGTTGTTTTCCAAGTACCTTTCTTGGGACATGATATTGTAGATAAACCAATGTGTACCATGCTACTTGATGATATTGATACTAAAATAAAAAAACATAAGATTAAGAGATTCCAATAAGGCATTTCATGTTTCAATTATTATTTATTTATTTACTGACCTTTTATACGATTGATAATTACTAATATGAGGTTCGGAGTTGATGTGAGTATAAAGTACAGTTTTCTATTTTAATATAACGGACAGTAATTTGATCAATTCATCTGAATCTTCATGCATTTATGATTTTGCAAATTCTAAATCTCTATGTTCTCTAAAAATTCATCATTTGTCTTCCATTTCTTACAAATTTTTTCTTCGTGCTCTTCAGTTCATAAATACACTCTAGATCGCTAGAAATTTGCATCCTCTGTTAGATTCATAAGAAAAAGTTAAATTTATATCTAGCTGCCTACATTCTTTCTAGATTACCATTGACAGAAAAATAATTTTACAAAAGTTTTTACACTGACATCTTAACAATTAAAAAAGTGGTTTGCGAAATTCTTATATTTATAAATATAATTCTTAATCCACTAAAATCTAACATCATAATTTCAGTAAAATAGATCACGGGTTTCCTCTAGTATCAAGTATCTGAAACAAGAAAATATATTATAAGAAATGAGATTTTTTTCGTGACAGAATAAACAATAACTTTCGCAAAACCAATTTCAGTAAGCTATTACCACTCTTCGTCAGAAAGAGCATGCTTGATCTTAATCAGGATATTTGGTGGTATACTAGGTACAACGGAGCACTTATGTTCCTCTAAGTATGTCTTGCTTTAGCGTCGCGTTGAAGACATTTGCGCATGTGTCAACCAATATTAGTGGTATTGCTTCGGATCCGGTTGTCAGAGGGAAATTTATTTTATGCTTGGGATCAGTTATAGCACTGATTTTAGCCCACTGTTGACGGATATGATTGAACGGTGTTACGCCATATAGAGTACTCCGTAAATAAAATACAACCCAATGACCAAACGTAGGATTTGTAACTTATCTGCAAAAGTATTTCGTAAATTTTAATAATGTAAGAGTTTCTTGAAGTTACTTGTAAATGATTTCATTTCGGAATTAATATTTGATGCGATGCCGAAATATATGAGTTTTAAGTTACCTCATACTATTAAAAGATTAGCTGGTTTTACATCGGAACAACATAAACCCATGGTTGTTTTATCTCACTGAAAAATTGGATATATTAATGAATGGGTTTTAATATAATAATACGATAATTAAAAAACAGAAAATACTTACATATTATACATGTGATTAATGCAAAGAGCTTTCAGTCTGCTAAGCATACAAATTTCCTGCAAACTTAATAGCCCTCAGTTCTGAACTAGATAAGTCTTGTACACACAACTACACACCTCATTCCCTGGCTAAGTACACCCAAAACTAAATATTGTCGCTCTTTGATAGCAATTATTTTAAATTGTCTTCACTTCCATGAATTAAGCCAACAAATTAAGCTGTTGAGGAATTGAGCACTGAATCGTTTGCATTTGCTCTGCTTGACTTGTAATTGGGGGGTGTCCACTCTGACTTTCTTTGATCTGATAATTATCTGCTGTTCTTGCGGGTTACATATTGTTATAAGCATTACTATGATACTCCATATTCAGCTTGCTTTCAATATATACGGGAATTAAATTGATTTGAATACTGACAACTTTGCATAACCTTTGTTTGAAAACTTCATGTATATTTCGCTTAACTATATTTCCTCTGTCACTTGAAATTGTTGGGTCTGAATAAATTGTTTCTGCTAGTGGTCTGCGAATACTTTTACTTTCTCCAGTGAAATACCTAATAATACGTACATGATTATTGAAAAAGAAAAGAATACTCAACAAAATGTTTAAAACTTATACAAACCTTGGATTTTTATGTCTAGAACTTTATGATTGAGCAATACTTGTTGCGGAAATTTGTGTAGCTTTTCTTGATTCTCTTGATGAAGATATTTAACTTTGCATTGAGTCGGAGCCATGTGTTGTGTCCAATGTGAAAATATAGCAGCAGATTTTTGTATCGAATTCTTAGCAAATTCACTCTCTATCGTGTTTTGAGAAGTTTGAAAGATATTTCTATGCGAGTAGCAAGGATTTGGTCTAGCAGATCCTTGTGGTTGCTTCATTGGAGTATCCATTGCTACTATTGATGCATTCGCTGTCGACTGGGAAAATTTTATAGTACACATTTGTTCTGTCATCGAGGCCATTGCAGCTTTTTCGTTACTCATTGCGTTACTATGATGTTTATAAAGACTTGAAGAAAAAAATCTATGATACTCATGACTCTCTTGATTTACAACAGAATTGTAAGAATGACGCATTATGTCAGGAGAATATTCAAGCTTGGCATTCGAATCACTTTGAACTTTAGTTGCCATTGAGCTTGAAGCGTGACACTGTTTAGATCAGTAGACTCCTTCAAACTTAAGTACACTTGCTCCAGCAGTATGCTTTGATTCAACAGAAGCTTTGTCCAACAGTAACTTTTCTTCCTCGTCCTTTTTTATTACATACTCTGTAATTCTCAAAGAATCTTTCCCGAACATTTTCAACAGTGCTTGTAATATTAATAGTAGCAACAGCGACTTCATCCTTGACTGCAACATCTACTTTAACTATTAGCAACTAAACTGGGTTTGGTTTTGGAATCGTCAGCAGTTTCCTCAGAAAGCGGGTGAAAATCACCTTTAAAATCATGAAACTCCTCGTTTGAATGATCTGAATTTAACGGTGGATCATCGTTATCATCGTCATAACTTCTTCACCAGCACAGGTTTGAACTTTGGTCTTGATTTGGACAGTCGATGCTGAATAGAGTTGCCATTGTGCTCCTCTTTTTCATGAAATGAATGTTCTCCCATGTCGAGTGAGTTATCTACATAAAAAGAAAAAAATCAGCAAATCAACAGTATAAGCCAGGATAGTAGGTACGTCGTAGAAGTAAATACTGACAAAACCAGCAATATATATTGGCGAACTGGCAAAACACCGAAAAAAAACGTTGAGAACTTAAGTATCCTGCTCCGAATTTCCGGCCCGAAAAGGAAAACTGATGCGAGTCCCGAGTCCAAATCTTAACGAAGGCCATTGACAGAAAATCTTGCTCTTGAGCTCTGGCGAAGCACCATGATTTTTTACTCCCTTCGCACTGGCGTTTCGAAACGGTTGATCCATTGCTGTTGCTGAATGAAAATACACATTTTACACTTAAATATGAAATCATTTTATTGTTTATTGCTTGTATACGTATATGTTAATCAAAATTACCTGTATGTACATTGACTGTCGCTTGACGACTATTGAATTTCGCATGATCGGGATTTCTTAGAGGAATTTCACGTAACACAAAACTATAGCAGTAGTTAGCATTTCAAGTACATATCTATTTACTATACGTCGTTTGCATTTATTTATTTTCATTGTTTTGAGTCCGAGCAGACCGTGCTAAACCAGGTCCACCTACGCGGGCTATGCGAGAATCAAAAATCTGCGCATTGGACATGTGCAGAATCTCTAAAAAGGCTGGACCAAGGAACGCGGACCAGCGGACCCGGCCACCGATTGTTAAAAAATTAAATTAATTTATAATTAAATAAATATAGCAAATTACGCAAATAAAGTTATATATTTGCAATCCGCAATTAATTTGCAAACGAATCAAATTGATTTTACCATTCCAGCATACGTATCTGCTGAGAAAACCATATATTATGGGTTTCTCGCAACGAAAAAAGTTTTTTATTTTTCATTAAAAAACTATAGGACCCACAATTTTTTTATTTGTATTTGCAAACATTGCCAATGATTCCGCAATTATTGCAATTTTTTTTATTAAGATATATGCAAGTCGCTCGTGCAGTTCCCGAAGCTGAGCTATCCGACTAAAATATCGTCGTCGTGGATCAATGACTATGTTGATAAAAGAGATGGACTACTCATATTGAATTTCTATCGGTACAGCAGAATTCTGTTCCCCGGGGAACGGAATGCCAGAACAGCGGAAAGAACTCATTGTAGACAGGCCCTGAATAGCACCCTTAGACTTGAGAGTTGAGACATGCAACAAGCAACAACACGAGACACGACTGGCACGAGGCCAAATTTATTGTGGCCGGTGAAATAGAATTTTGAGTCTTCTTGTCAATACTGCTACTACTTTCCAATGATTTGTGTTACTGCGTCGAAGCTTCAACAAGATGTATAGATTATTCAAAATTCGTGACATATCCCTGCAAAATAGTAGAAACATGTCAACGCTTCATTATTTACTTAAAATGTGTCTCTTCTGCAATCATTTCCACCGACACATACCAAGATGTCAGTATTATTTACAGTTAAAATATTTAAAATAACATTCGTAGATAACACTTATTATGATATTAACTCATCATAGAGAAATTCGATTTCAAATTTTCTTTTACGGTCTGTCTAAAGGCCCTTTTTCGCGTTCGTGAAGTACAGGTAAACGTACGCGAGGTTCGCGAAATAAGGTGCAAAACCGAGCTCGGCGTTGCTGTTTTAGGACTATGATTGCTTAAACACAGTTTCTTAAACTACATTATTTTAGAAAAAAATGTGCTGAGCTAAAGCAATCATACTTATAGAGCTTATAACTCGATTTTCCTTTGTTATTTCGCGTACGTTTTTGCGTATTTACTATCAATATTAAGTAATATTTCAAGGTTAATAATGTTTCTCAAAACGTAAACAAATACTAGAGAATTCTTATAATCCTAGCTATTTTGAAATAAGTATATGCAGGTGCTTTTCAGTGTCAATCTGTAAATTTTATCTTGTTAATGAACGGTTTTTGTAGTGAGCATTACACTCCCTTTATGTAACATTCTTTACCTGTATGGCGGTACAGTATATCGTTTGTAGTGCATTCAGGTGATTAGTTTGTCCAAATAAGCAAATTGAAAAAAAAAATGTATGCACAAATGGTTTCTTAACCACCATATATTTGACCATAAAATAGTGGGTGAGCATGCATGATCGGGTGGACATTTAATATGTATTTTTTTTTTTATTAGATTAAAATTATACACATGATGTAGCATCCGAGATGCAAATACAGTAGCTGAAAAATCTGTGTACTATGCCGTGTTTGTAATTCTAATCTGGTACAACAAACACAGATTTAATTTCCCTGGTGGAAGTACTTTTAAATTTTAACAAATAGTAAAAAATAACAACAAATAATGATAGATGATATGCATAAATAGCAAGTGATCCCTATTGAAAAGTACCACCTGGTTTTACCACGTAGTAAAACCACGTTGTTTACCAC